>VWZU01000401.1:1173286-1240240 GCA_013397095.1 Sterrhoptilus dennistouni
CAGCTTCTTTGTGAGGGGAAGTGTACAGACAACTGATCTGTTCTCTCTGGTGTTCAGTGACAGGACCCAAGGGAATGGCCTGAAGTTGTGTCAGAAGAAGTTTAGGTTGGACATTAGGAAAAGTTTCTTCTCTCAGAACAGCGCTGGAATGGGCTCCCCATGGACGTAATCACAGCACCAAGTGTAACAGAGCACAAGTGTTTGGACAACACTCTCAGGTACATGGTGTGACTCCTGGGGATGGTCCTGTGCAGGGCCAGGAGCTGGACTAAATTATCATTATGGATTACTTCCAACTCATCTTATTGTGTGATTCTGTGAATATCAAGTTGTTGTTTTGCTGCTGAAGCTGAAGCTGGACCCTGCCTGATGCTGGCATGGAGGAGCCTGGGACACCAGGACACTTCTTGACCCCAAAAGATCCCAGTACAACAGCAGTCCCTGTTGCATCCCCAGCACTTCAGAAGAGGTAGGAATCTAGGAATAGGTATCTCAATATCTGTTCCGTATGAAATTACACTTACAGGCCATTTGAATGTGTTTGCATAAATCAGATATGTTTAAATTATTTACAGGATGTGGTGGCTTCAAAGAACCTAATTAAAGTAGCATGTTTTAGGACCTGAAAAGGCAAGCTCTGCTCCTGCAAGTAATTACTCCTCTAATGAACAAACTCAGGAGAGTGAAATGCATAAACAGATTCTGTGGGATCAGTGCATGAAGCGTATTTTCAAGTCCAAGGAGCATGGCAGTGTAATAGCTGTGAAACTGCAAAAGTATTAGTGGTAAAAGAAATAACAGCCCTAAAATTTTATAGTGCAATATAGTCTATTCAACATCAAAGAGGCAAAGTATCTTTTTCAGTATGAATTAATAGAAAACCAGTATTTATTTACCTACAATGAAATTCAAATATTTGGAGAAAATACTGTATTTTAATTTTACAACAAAATGAATCATACTTAGCCTCTGTGCTGTTAACACACCTTTTATCTCAAGTTCTTTGTCTTCATTTCAGCAGTCAAAAACTCTGTCATAAACATTAAGGACTTTCATATTCCATAATTCAATTTATAGCCGCTTCAGTTACTATAAAAATTGTCCTTATAAAAATGATATCCAAACACTCCCTACATATTCCTGCACCATAAATGCCACATGAATTCACTCATTTTTCAAGTCAATTCAAGATTTTTTGATGAAGAGTGGAGATTTAGCCTGATAACTTCAAGTTAAACTGTGTTATTTCTGTGCTTTAACTATCATTGTTGGCTATAAAAATTGTAAAATAAAAACTTAACTGAAAATTCTCCAGGGAAGTGTTTGAGTCAGAATGCAGTATGTTCATTTGTAGTTATAGCGTCTCTACTCTGGTGACTGAAAGAAAAATATGGGGTTTTTTCAGTTAACCGAATGCATATCTTTCAAAAATCTCACAGGGAATTGTCATTTATAGCATTGAGCTTCCATTTTAAGATGAGTACTTTTTGTTTGTTTGTTTTTGATTGCCACCAATAATAAGGATGCAAAACAGCACATCAGGTTCTAAAATGGGTATTTTACCACTTTCATTCTTGTTGGTGTTTTAGACAGTAATGGTGAACTTCTGTTGAGATACTAAGGCTGAAATTTGGACCAGTTCTGATCATTAAAAACCCTGGTCCTAAACTTATCATGTCTGTAAAATATAGCCATATTGGTGATCAAAAACCCCTCAGCTGTGGACAGCTGTAAACCTATTTACTTATTGCTGTTCCTAAATCCCTGCAGGGTGAAAGAGAAATGAAAGATATTATAGCTCTCTTGCTCTTTTATTTTCTTTATTTGTGGCATGTCTGGCCTGCACCTCAGCCCTTCAGTTATGATTTCACTGTGCACCATTTCCTACGCACAGGTAACAGCAGCACCTTCTAATCTCCCAATCAAAATCTAAAGACCTTCTGTATGTCAGGGATATTTTGTTATTAAACCCCAGCATTATTAGTTTTTCTTTCCTTTTGACAACAGAAGTAGAAACGTGTCAGTGAGAGAAACTCCTCAATTATATGGATTTTTTTGAGGGGCAGATCTGAGCCTTCTGAACCTTATCCCATTTTAACAGTTTGCTACAAATAGGGAAGTGGCCTGGCTGGTTGCCAAATCCTCCAAATCCAGCTTAAAACACACATTCACTGGCTTTGTCTAGACTAGGGTCTGTAGGGGATTCATTTGCAAATGTTTGCTCACCCTTTCTAACCTGTGTGAAATTTCAGGCACTTTAAAGGCAGAATGCCTGTAATAAACACTGCTCTGACATACCTACGTTATACCAGATGTCCACGGCCCTGGTCAGCCACTGAAGCAGTGGCTGTGAGGGCACTGGGTTCCAGACACCAGTTTCTTGTTCCTATGCAGCTGAAAGCATCACATCAGTGGATTTTTCTCCCTCTGAATGCAGCATTAGCTCCAGGTACCACTAATCTGATCCAAACTAAGCCTGCAGATACTGCATTGAGGCAGAGAAAAGGCATGGAAACCTCTGGACACGATTCAACCAGAGAAAATTCTTTGTGTGATGTGTGTTTGATCAGCTTAGCAAAATCCATAGACCGTGGTGAGGGTCTTCTCTGGGGCAGAACTGCAGGACTATACCTGGAGCAAATATTTGAGAAAAGAAAACCCTCAAGGAACATGGAGACACATGTGCAGCCAGGGAGATGAACCAGAAAAAGGGCACGTGGTCCTTTGTCTTGCCATATGCGTGATCTTCAGGGATTCATTTAGGCATCCTTCATGCAGAGCCAGACTTTGGGTCTACTGAAAGTCATAATCAAAGCCTGCAGGTACCCAGCCTGTAGAAGCTGTAAATGTTGAGCTGAAGGTCACTTTCCATGTTCTACTGTGAGTTTCCTATCTTCCTCTTGAAAACATGGCCCAGCTATTAAATTCTTATCTCGGGGACTTGGTCCTTAATGTCATAGACTGTACATAGTCTCCAACCAATCCCATTGCCCTTAGGACCCCGGTATATAGAAACATGGTTTATGAGGATGCTGTATAAGGTTTTTCTTCCTTATGAAGGATCTCACTGTTGTGAGTGGCAAGATGTTTGTCAGCAGCATGCAGAAACCCTCCTACCAAAGAGAAAATTTTTTGCTGACTACCAAAGCCAGAGGAACAGAAAGAGGTGGTTCTATGGAGGAGCGAACAAAGGGAGAGGCCAGCCCTGAGATGGGTGTTCTCTTCCATCATGAAAGCCATTCTCATTATTTTTGGAGTCTGAACAGTTACAGAACAGGACATCCCCTTATTCAGTGTTTATCTCAATTTAAAAATACAACTTTCACTATGTGTTAGAGCTCAATAATATTTATAAACACAAGTGTCTGCATTGCTTCACCTCTGACCTAAATTTCAAGCTGCTGAAGTGGAAATTAGTTTCTGTTTTTAACTTGGTGTGATTTTTGCAGATGATACTTGCTGGATTTCCTGAAGACTGGTTCTGCAGATTATATCTTCACTCCAGAACAGGAAGGAGGAGCCAAATAAAAGGGGAAGTAGAGGAAAAGTTGTTTCTTTGACAGACATTATTGTTACTCCAACATGAAATTTTAGTTTGTCCTCTGTATTGAACAGGTGGATGGATTCTTTGAATCCGTATTAAGAAAAAAATTACATGATTCTGATTCCTTACATTGAATTAATTGTTTTCTTAAAATACTGGAACATAGAGCTTGAGTTGCTAAGTAAGACACACGGTTAAGTCTTGAAATATTATATTTTTCTGCTTTGCAAATATATCTGAAAGGTTAGCACCTAGTGAAGCATGCAGAGTCATCTTAATGAAACAAAATCTAAGGTGCATCCATAAAGATTTTTATCTAAATTAAGATCTGATGTTTAAGCAGGTGCAGCTTCCCCATTATGTGGATAGAGTTTGCTGTAAACTCTAGTCTTGAGTTACTGACATTAAAGAACAGGTGGAACAAGCTTATCCTGTTTTAATTGGACTATAATACTCTCTTGTTAGAAAGCAAAGCAGCCACCTTGGCATCACAGGCACAGAAATCATCACGATTTTCTGCTGCCCAGAAAGGTTAGAAAGCTGCTGCTTTCTTCTTTTCTTTCCTTTTGATCAGGTATTTACAGCAGAAACCTCATATTATGTTTCTTTCTCTTCCAGCCCTGGTGATTTCTTTCTTCCACAGGCTGTGAAGCCTGAGCTCTTTTCTGGAAGAAGAAAGTAACCATTGCCCCTTAGTGACTATTTCAGGCCTGTCTGCAGCTTTTATTGTTATACCTAAATTAGCTTGACCTGAGCTGCTGGGCAAATTCTTGAAATTCCATACACCTGGTATTAGTCTCAAGATTAAGAATCCATTTGGTGGTGTTTAATTTATGTAGGGATTTTTCTGTACAGATATTTATACTTTTTATAAAAATGATATCTGAAAAGTGGAAAATGGTTTGAGCATAAAGAATGTCACTGAGATTCATGGGGTTCATGTCCCCACTGCCACTCACTTCCCATTTGACTTTTAAGCAAGACATTTACATCTCTTGGCATCTGTGCACATAAAGGTGAGTTTACAGCTACTTCAGAATAATTCATTATTAACATTAGTATTATTTCCTATCTTCCCTGTATTGTTCCATTGGGATAGAGACTCTGTGCCTACACAGTAACTGTCAGGAGAAACCCTGCTACAATTAGTATTTGTATAGTTTAGTTTGTAAGTATTCAATTAATTAAAGTTAGTTTGCCTAAATTATCCTGCCATACACGTGGATGTGACACATGCCCCGGCAGTGAGACACCTCAGAAAAATTGTGATTTTCCAGCTGTCACTCATCTTTCACCCCCTCTGTTCCACTTTCAACTTCCTTTCCAGTGGTAAGTGTGAAGGTAACCCTTCCCACTAGCAGCAAGATCAGGCTACAGACACAGAGTATGTTCATATCCCCTTTCCATGTTACAACCATAATGATAAAACACTTCTGCAGTGCTGTGTGCTCTGCACTCCACATGAGGATGGAGAAAACTTAAGGTTTCATTGGAGTCCTTCAACACCTTTCAGGTTTGGCCCCTTGGCAATTAATGAATGGCTTGGAAGCTTGCTAGGAAATGTTCTTTAGCACTGCAGCACTCCTTCATTTAGTAGTTTGCAAGTGAGTTGTAAAAATTTGCCCTGGAGACAGGGAAATGCAAATATAAATTAGATGGAGCACTAATAACATTACATTACAGAACAATGCAAACTGTTTTTGACACCCCACAGAGAAGAAATCCATGCATTCCTTTCCAAATCATCTTTATGGAAATTTCTGTAAACGTGGTGTTATTAAAAGAGAGTAGCAATTATTTCCTTCTTTGGTTCATCAGTTGCAGGGAGGGGGAGAATAGGCAGGGGAATTAATTTTGTTTTCTTCTCTTTTCTTCTGTTTTTCTTGCATGTCCTTGTCAGAGAGCTCTCACATGACAGGAACCAACAGCACAGAAGCCACCACTGGCAGAAGAGAGCAAGAAGGATGGAAGAAGTGGTCAGTATTGTTAGTGATGGGGCTCCATAGGTAGAAGTAGTTAAGAAAATAACAGAAGCAGAGAAGATTGCAGCTGATAAGGCAGCTCAGGAAGCCAAAGCTATTAAGACATGTTGACATAACATTTGCAAGCTTCACAGGGGTCATTGTTATAACTTAGATTTAGTATTGATCAGTTCAGCATCAGGGCTGGAGGAAAACAGAACGGGGGTTCTTTACAAAAGTGGTACTTCAGATACTGGCTTCTTATTAACACAGAAATGCAGAAATCCCCCATGCCCTGTCTGACCTGTGACTGCTGGCCTCTCCCTTGGGGCAAACAGAAAGTTGTGGTCCCTTGGAATTGGTATAATCTTTTGAAATTGAAGGTGCAGTCATAGCAAGGACTTTAAAAATGTTCTTGCGAAATACAAGTTCAATGCAGCAGGTCTGCACATGCTAGCAGCTCCCTGCTAATGAGGACTATTGGAGATTTTGCAAGTGTATCATTCAGGATGAAAACCAGCTGGCTCTGCATTACAACGTGTGCTGGGGAAGGGATCAGGTGATTTAACACATGGTGAGAAAGCAGCTTGTGAGGCTCGTTGGATCAATGGGGATTCCAGCCTTACACCTCAATTATATGCCCTCTCTTCTAACATTCGCCTTTTACTGTGCAACACTCACACCTTCCTCTTTTTTCCTCTTTTCTCTCTCTTTTTTCCTTCCCCTCCTTTTGTCCCATCACTGCATTCTTATGCCTTTCCAGTAAGCACCACCAGAGCAGAAAATACCTGAGGTTTACAGGGAAACCAGAGGTAATTCACTCACCAGAAAGTTTATTTGTCCAAAATGATGGTTTCACTGTCCTCTGTATCACTTGGCAGTGTTTAAATTCCCATAGAAAATTGCTGCTGGCAGTTTGACAAGTGTGCAGGGACTGGGTGCTCACCATGCCAAATCCTGAATAACGTCCCTGGAGGGGGAAATCGTGGTGATCTACCACATCCCTCTCTGACCCCCTGCAGTCAAACATCCTTCCTGTGGTGCTGAGATTGGTGGAGACATCTTCCCCCACCTGACTGACTTGAGCTCCTGATCTCCAAAGTAAATGCAGAAGTGGGATGGTACTATTTCCACTTGCTCCTTCCTAGTGCAAGGAAAGAGTGAGATTGTTCTGGGTGTGAGCTCCACACCTTGTCCCTGATGGTGGATTTTCTGAGTGGTTGTTCTTGGCCACTCACCACGCACACTGTAGGTCTGGTCCCTTTTCTGATGCTGCTCAACACAGTTTATTTGGGGATCCTAGACAATATGTCAGCTGTGTAGAGATTGAATTTTGTGTTCACAGTGTCCCCCTGAATGTCCAGCCCTCCATGGCTTGCTCTCCCCAGCTCTTCCCAACTCCAGGCATGGCAAAGGGCACCTCTGGCACTGAGCAGATCTTCATGGTCCCCCGGGCAGAACTGGCAATGCCCTTTCCTTACACCTCTCCTCTTACCCTTCTGGACTGATGGTTACACACACACATCCTGTGCTTTAAAACATTTGATGTCCATTGGCAGACAGGAGCCACTGTTCAGTCTTAGGCAACTGAGAGCTGCTACTGGGTCCCTGGAAACAGCTGCTGTTAAAACAGAGAAATCCCTGACATGGTGTCATTAGTTTAGTGATTAATACTTAATGAAGTACAACCTCCCATTTCCTTGCCAGTGAGGAGAGATGAAGATCAAGGATAGTGAGACACATCTGGGCTTAGCCCTGATTCCTGGGGATCTTTCCAGACCCCTGTCACTGCCTTCCATCTACTCCTCCAACCTCTACCTCCAGAAGAAAGCATCTTCCCAGTGTCACTTCCAGCTCTTAGTCTATAGTGGGCACAGGAAAATGAGAAATGTCTTTCTGAAGACATAGAGTAAACCAGGATTGTTCTGGGGACCTCAGAGGTGGCTCAAAAGTAAATTAAAACTTTTAATTGGCTTCAGAAATGTGCAGGGCGTGTGGCAGGCTCACTGGCAGCCGTGGCTGGGAGCCAGGGAAGGTGCTGGCAGGGGAGCACCATGCGGGCACATCCTTTAAAGAGCCCTAGCAGAGTATGTCAGTCACCTCTGCTCAGCATCTCTGCCCATGAGCTGTGGCTATGGATTATGGCTGAGTGGGGAAGCAGCAGAGAGGCAGGGGACAAAGGCCAGTGCAGGGAGAGGGGCTGCCAGCATCCTCCTGCCTTTGCATGGGTGTTTGAGTGCCCAGTCACAGAGAGGGCCACGAGAAAGAGGCTCTTTAAATGAGACTATTCAACCCGTTATGTCTTGTCTCTTCACCCGCAGTGCCCCAGCAAGGAGCAGAGACTGCCCATAAATTGCAGTTTAAATCCATAATACCTCTGCACTAGACTGTCATCAAATGGTTACAGGTAAAATAATGAGACAAAAAGGAAGGCTGAAGAAGGATTTTTATTGCTTTTAAAAGGTCTCTCTTGCAAGTTGCTTGCCTTTTATTTCAAAGGCAATGCTGAAGAGTATAGAGAAAGCTGGGGGAAATACAGCCCTCATATTGGAAGTGGGGAAAAACAATACTTTATTCACCACTCCTATTTATAATACAATCTTTCTTACTTTTTTTTTTCAGTACACCTTTTGTAACCATTTCTCTATTGATTTTCTGGAAGATTATGCTAAATGTCAAAATGTCTCTTTGGGCTCATAAAATTATGCCATAATAAAGCATCACTTCAAGTTAGAATGGGTAAAACAACCTATAAAATAAATTGGAACATTTTGACATTAATTGAGAAAGTTACCTGCTTTTTTAGCTTCAGCAGATTCATGTCAGCATTAAAAAAAAATAAATTAGGTTATAGTTTATTACAACATGCAATGACCTTTAAGTAATTTTATAGCACTTTATGGTTCTGCTGCAGTCTTCTAATCAGCATTGTGTCTGAGGGAAATGATAAGCAGACTTTCTTATTTCTCCAAAGTTCTGTTAATTTCAATCCCTACACACCAACCATTCCTGCTGCAGCCAGGTGAGTCAGCTTATGATACAGTTATTTGAGCCTTGTAATATCTTCCTTATGCCTTTTTTTATTTCACATTTATTAACTTTTGAGAGTTTCAGGCCTTTTTTATCACCAATTAAATGTGAGTAAAATCTAAATTTGGCTACTACAGCATTCAGACCTGTACCTCTAAGTTTGTACTCTAGTAAAATTCTGCTAGAAACTGCATAATTTTCCATCAAAAGACTTTCTTGTACTCACTGCCATTTATAGAATGAATGTACCCTCAAAGTAAATCCATACTGGCAGTCTTGATGCATGTTTTCAAAATGCCCAACACTACACAAGCACATACACAGAAACACATGCTAGGATGTTGTTTTAAAAGGCTATAAAATTATTTTTAGAAAGTCTTTGCAGAAAGACACCCTGCAATTTTTTAAAGTTGATTTTGTAATTTTTTTTAAAAAAAGGAGAGAAAAATGCATTAACCAAATGCTTCTAGCTGAAATTAAAATGTCCATGATACATTGCTTGAGTATAATAAATTCACCTCTTATGTTTTTCCTGTGATCTAGTTATAGCCGTCTTAGAATATAAAAGAAGATACATGATTTAAATTACAGATGTCAGAATTGAACATTTTTGAGAGTTCAGTAAAAAGGACAAGAAAACGGTGATGAAAAGCTGCAAAGCAAAGAAGCCAGCTACCAAAAAGTCAGCAAGGGACTGATGCTGCTGCTTTCTTGGTATGGGCTGGTAATGGCTCCTAAGCCAGAGGAAACCTCAAACCTCAAGTGACTGCTTAGATCAGTTTTCTTCCCAGCATATCTCTGATCATTTCTCTTCATGTGTTAAAGCTGTTATTATAAAGCATTGTAATTTCCACTGTCATACGACTAAGAGACAATATTTCTAAAGCTTAGCAGTAAGAAGATGTAATAGTTTGGATTCTATTGTCATCTTTAATCTGCTGAAGCATTTAATTCCTTTTGTTATAATGAAAATACTGTATTTCTCTTATCATGTCTAGAGAATTCTGGTGAAAATTATAAGTTTTCTCAGAAAAAAGTAGTGTTTGACTATTTCTCTGATGAGGTGAAAGGCCAATTTGCTTATAGTTTCCATGCTTCATTAAAATTCAGCTTCTGTGCTGTGTAATGTGGGTAATATTAATTTTCTAAACATTGATGTACAGCAGCTGCTAACTAATTTCCATAATGGTTGTTCTATTCTAAGGGCATTAAACCTGAAACAAGGTGGATCCAAATGGAAAAAAATGTAGATAATTACTGGCCATCTGCCAAAAAGATGCTTGGGGATGTGAAATTTCTGGAATCACTGAAGCTTCATTTTGATCAAATATTCATATTCTGAGCCATGTGTCAACAATTTTACTGTTTAAAGACAAGGAGGTTGTGGAGGGGAATATTGACACCATTCTTCACGTGGGAGTTTGCTTTCAGACTTCTTAAAGAAAAGGGAATACGTTGCTAAAGAAGAATAGTGTTAACATTGGGAACATAAAGAAAGGTGCAAAAGAATCGCAGAATTTCTTCCCTTGTAAAAAGGGAGAGTGCGGGGAGAGAGGTCATAGAAATGCACTCAGCTTTGAAGTCAACCATAACCATATGCATGACCATTTGGGAAATGCTTCATGTATTTTCATTTCCACAGAGTCATTATACTGATGCCAATAGACAGAACTATTTTTTTAAACTCAGGGAGCTACAATCCTATCTTAATAGATTCGCATGCTCAGGAGGAATCCCAGGCTTGGGGTTCTGAACTGGTAAACCAGCCAATACCTTCTGATTGCTTTTTCTCTGACATCCTCTACTGTCTGCTCCCAAAATACCTCCTGGGAGAAATTGCCTGCTGCATGCCATTCAGTCCCACCTGCATATTGCCAAATAGTTCACCAAAGATCTGCTTGTGATCAGTGATGAGTTTCTCCAGCAGAGTATTTTTCTATTCCTCTCATTTATCTTTAGTGGATTTGATAAGTGATCTTACTCAAACGCTCATCAGCCCATAAGGTAGGCAGAGTGTGATTGTAAGATTCATCTTCTTTGCTTCTCTAAGATTCATCTTCCTTGCATCTTGGTTGCATGATGCCACACATGACAGAGGTGTTTGGGTCCTTCTCTAGATGACAGCAATATAATTCCCAGGGCGTTTTGGCTTTGATTTGTCAGAAATGCAACCCAACTTCAGCACCAGACCATGGGTAGAAATAAGGTTTCATACCTGCTCCTGAGTGCTCTTAACTACCAAGGGTTTGCACGTGGGAACTGTCAAATACAGCTTGATAGTGGTCTATTTTTACCTTTAATTCCTGTGCTGTCTAGGCTCCCCTGATTTCAGCCTTTCTCCCCCTCCCTTTTTCTCACCCCAGCAATGATTAGTTCTGGGGTGATCACTGAAAGGATTTGGCTGTGTGTAATCCGTGGTGTGAAAGTTTTCATGAACATCAGAAGCAGCTGCCCAGCTTGTCTGGGAACTGCACTCAATGCTTCTGAATATTTCTGTGTCCTTCCACCTTCTTTGTCAATGCCTTTCCCTGCACGTGTGCAGACCTAATGAGAAGTTGCTCCACTGACGATCTTCTTCTCTAAGCTAGACAGAGCTCTGTGTGGCAGTGCAAAATATGGACTTCATACTCCCAACCCTTAATGGTGGGTTTAGCATCGATAACCTGTGTCTGCTGATGCAATGCATGCCGATTAAATCCCCATGACAAATAGTTTTAAAGAGGTATTTTTTGTTCCTTGTCTTCTGGTTTTACAACATTAAAATGCCAGACTGCATGCAATGGTGCATCTAAGCCATCTCCCTCTGGTCTAAAGCAAGATTAAATCAAGGCAAGAACCATGTGATATTTCAGTTTTCAGGAGCCTTAGTGACTCAACTTACTGGTTCCTAAGCCAAAAACTGAGTTTGCAACTTTGTAGTTAATAGTCCATAATGAATGTTTCTTTTGTTAATTTAGCTAACTGCCCTTTCAACTGCTTTATACTATGGCCCCAGTAAAAAGAAACGGGAAATGCAGGTTTAACTAATAAGACTACTCACTTTCTTACTTTTTTATATTGATATTTATTTTATAATGATTTAAATAGAGGTGTTACACTTCTTTTTACAGCTCTTTTCTGAAATTAAGAGAAATGTAATGATTTCTAGCAAAAATGTATTATTTCAGGAAATGTAGACATTTCTGTAATAGCGGCTATGAACAAAGGAAAAAAAAGACTTCTTAGCTTTAAATACACCACTGTAATGAAAGATTATAACATAGAAAATTAATAACTGGGTTTTACTAAGCAGAACTGATTGTTTCTTTCTGCCCTCAGAGTGTCCATTTCATTTTAATACTTCTAAGAGCATCACATAAATGAAGGTACCAGATGAGATGAGCCTGGAGAATGGGCAGTGGGCAGGCAGGGCTGGGGACACTGCTCTCAGTCTGCAGGGCTGCATCCCCATCACTCTCTCCACATGCAGAGGACTTGAGGACTGGTCCCCATTGGCCCTTAAAACACCTGTTCTCCCCAAGGAGAAACAAGTCCAGAAATAATACCCATGTTTTATAGGTAGGCAAAGCGAATTTTTGATGTAGAAAAATATGTATGAGCTGCACAGGCATTGTTTTGGCAGAGAACTAACAAGCTGGGAATGCCAGTACCCTTTACAAGAGTTGTGCTCAAAGCAAAGGTGTTACCAACGAGGAGGGAGAAGATCGTCTTGTGTTCTCCATTAAAACTGTTTTTATGGTGCTCTCTGTTCTGTTACACATTTTATTAGGATAATAATTTCAGTAAACTACATCTGGCTTTCCTGAGGGTAGTCCCCTCAGGTTAAACAGGCTGTCTAAAAATATCTCCTTTTTTTTTAATGTTCCTCCTTTTTATCTTCCTTTTGATGCCTTTTCATCTGAATTATTTCCTTTTTTTTTTAAGATTACATTAGCACGTTTTCCCCCTAATTCTATAATCTTTTCAACTCTAAGTTCCTTTGTACTTTGTGCTTTTATACCCTTTTCTTCTCAAGTCCTTTTCATGTTTCCTCCCTTTTGTTTTTCCCTGGGAGCCTTTATTGTCATTTTATTCTTTATTTTTTGTCTTAAACTGTACAGTAGGAAGTAATGCTAAGAAAATTGAAAGGGAAAAAGCTGCATAAGCCAGCATAGTAAAGAACAGTCATATACTGAGACACAGAACAACTTACAAATGAGGCACAGTGGTGAAGCCCATATACTTTGGTCTCTGTGGTGCAATACTCATAAAACAGTGACATTTCCTTAAAAAAAAAAATAAAAGAAAAAAAAATCCACCCACAAAAAACCACCAGCACCACCAAAACAAGTCAAGCCAATAACCCAATTAAAAACCTACACCTGTGTGTGACTATAACTTTGCTATAAAAATGATGTGGAAATGGACCTCTTCCCGATGAGAATCAGGGCTAAATCCTCCGTGCATTGAGATAGATCTATTTTTAAGGCACAGATGTGAGAGAAATTACCTGGAGACTCCTAGAAAGTGATCAGAACCTGACAGTGACTGATTTGGGCTTGTGTGGAAGCTGACTTACTGTTTTATGAGTTAACAACCTATTGTTTAAATGCTTTAATGCTGATTTATGCCAAGATTGCCTGCTTTGTATAAAGAGGTATAAACCCAGCAATCTTTTATATAAATCACATTTCTGATAAAGTCTCTTTTCAATTGAGGAGACAAACATGGCCAATTAATATTGGGAATTTGGCAGATTGTTGCCACTATTAAACCAAACTATCTCTGTGTACATCAAATCCCTTCCTCCTATTTTACTTTTTCATGCTGCAACTGAAATTGAAGAAAAATGGAAGTTAAAAGCAGGAGACTGAGCAGCAGCTCCCAGGGATGCTGCTGCATGGAGCTGAGTGTTCATGCAGGCTCCCAGACTCACCCATTATGCCACTGCAAATGGAAGCTGAGGACACCCAGCACCTGCCCAGCGCCCTGGGACTGGGGTATCACTATGTCTAATCTCCTCACCATGGCTGACAGAAAGACCCTTTCTTTCTTCTTTATTGTTTTTCTGTCCCCCCCTTATGAATTGCTCCATTGGTGCTGTTGGTTCTCACCGAGCTCAGAGCCATGGGCAGGTCTAGTCTCCACTTCACTGTTGGAAGAACTACTCCTTCACTTCTGTAGTCTGGGAAAGCCTTTATACCAGAGCTTATTTCAAAGTTTTTGATGGCATTAAGTATTGTTAAGACATACATGAAAGTAATCCCACTCCTTTAACATGACTTGGTGTGAAACTATCAGCTGAAGCTATGAACTAGGAGGAAAGAACAGAACTGAGCTGTGGGGTAAAGTCATTTCAAGCATTTTCTCATCAAGGCTCAAACCATAAAGGTCAGGCAGGTTCTAGATACATCTAAAGCAATAGGCAGCAGGCCTGGACTGGAATTCACCTTCTGGTGTCCAGGAGTCACTCAGCAGCACTTGTAGCCAGCAGGGCCATGTCCAGGTACAGACAGTGTCTCATCCACAGGCTTGAGCTGCAGTTCAGGGTCAGGCTTGTAACCACTCCACTGCTCATCCCCTTTTGCACCAGGCCACTGTGAGAGACAGAAGGCACAAAATGTCCAAAGAAAAGTCTAGATGGCTTCCACTATGGTTGTGTGGGGAGGATATGATTAGCTAGCTGCATCCAACTGTTCTACAAATATGTGCCCCCCCAGCCAAAATTCATAAATAACCATCTAAGTTAAGTTCTTCAGTCAGAAACCCTGGCAGAAACCCTGGCTGTCATAATTTTTTATGGAGTCATAACCAGAGATGATGAGTTCTTGGGTTATGATGTTTATTAAAATGTTTATTGGGACCTTGTGGTACAGTAACAAATGGTATCATAAAACAAATTGGGCTGTTTCTAATCAGCAAAACAATACAAAACTGAGATATCTGAGAAAGATACTTTTTTTTTTCTTTCAATTTCCATTCCATGAAGAATTGTAAATGTCTTTCTTAAATTCTTCAATCAATTTGAATTTAGAGCACTGTATTAGCAAGGACGCCTTTTCTCATATCCCATATATATTTCACCATCTATGCTGTAATTATTTTGGCCTATTTCAGAGGTGACACATTCCTGTGTGGTAGGTTGAGTGCCCACTAGAATTATTTACTCTTTTCCTTCTATGAGATAGGCTTAGGAGAAAAGCAAATCAGGCTCAAAACTTAAAGGGTATAAAGAGAGCGTTATTAAGGAAAGTGTAAGAGAAAAAAAATAATAAGAATCAGAATAAAACCTTCAAAACACCTCCCCTGCCCCCACAACCTTTCTTTCCCTTCTCACTGACAACATATAGAGACAAAACTTGGAACCCAGGTCAGTTTACCACCTCTAAAATAGTCCTTTTAGAGAGAGAAGTCTCTTTTTGCCATGCCATGGAAACTTCTCCACAAGAAAACACTTCTCTTACAGCTTCAATTCTCACAAATAGCAGCTGCCTGGGAAATCTGCATTTGTGAAGTCCCTCCCATATCATGCAGCTTTCTCACAGCTACATTATGGGCCATGTAAACTCATGGGGTTCAAAAGCAAGGTTTTCTTTATCTCTCTCTGGAATAATTTTTATCTGGGAACAGAGGCCTTCTTTTCCTGGGGGCAGGTCTTCATCTTCATCTCATCTCTCTCTGTTCAAGCTTCTCATAACACCACAGCTACTTCAACATTTATTTCTTTAACACAAGTGCCTTTGCTCATATCTGCAATTTGAACACTCTTCATCTCCCCATACATGTTTTCCATGAATTAAAGGGATATTGTAGTATATTACAGTTCATCGCCATGGCCTTACAAAAGAATTTCAGCCTAAGACTAGACATCTTCTCATTCTCCTCTCATCTAAGACTTGACTCCTCCTTCACTGACTGTGATGCCTTCCATATTGTCTCCCTACATGTCTCACTCTGTCCTTTTCTCTCACTCAGAGAGGATTCAACGTTTTGCAAGTTTCATCTGTGCAAGGAAAGAGTTAATATCTCTCCCGAGGCCTGCAGAGGGTCATGATGGTCTTGAGCCTCATGATCTCTCCTGGCGCTGGAACAGTCTCTCAACAAGATGACTCGGCAGTGGTGGCCTGAGCTGTTTATTGTATGGAGGCCTCGCTGGGCTGTGCCAGGACCTCAGGGCTCTGGTCGCATTCAATTCCAGCTGTGGGGTCAGTCTGCAGGGCTGCACAGCTGCCCCTGATCTCAGCTGCGTGATCTCCTGCACAGCTGGGACACTCCTTCAGCAAGGTGACTCTGTAGCAGCGGCTGGAGCTGTTTACTGTAGAAGAGCCTTCAGACACCACGGTTGGTGTGGGTGAAGTGGCTTTAGCAGCAGGGTGCCAACAGCCACTGGGGCCCGATCCAGCCGGGATGGAGCCTCCTCTCATCCTCTTCCCTGGCCCTGCCAGCCCTACTGGTGCCCTGTTACTGCTTCCCAATTTGGAAGGAAAGAGAACTTCTCATGGGGTTTCCTGATTTTAACATGTGTGTTCACAGAGGCGTGTTCTACTTCCTAGTGACCTAACAAAATGTCAGTATCCAAAACTAGTCACTGATTGGTTTATTCACAGCTTTTCTTAGAAAAATCACTTCCGTGGGTGTCTTCTTTCCTCACCAAATGTCAATCAATGCAAAACCAGCACCGCCTGTTTAAAATTTTCAACAGTCAGAGCTCATAAACTCAAAGGGGACCATTGCAAATATTTAATCTGTCTTCATGTTTTATTCAGGCTGTAACATCCTAAATTATTTTTTATTTTAGCTAAGTGTTTAGAGAGTTAAATTCAACATTTTTGAGGATCATATGGTTTATCATAAAATCTTGCATTCTGTGAGTCATGGTCCCCTAGCCATACCCTTTTTGAGATGCAGATCCATCTTAGCACATCTAGCTGTGAAGATGTTACTGATGTCCTCTGTGTTGGGCTGTCATTTTTCTTCTCTCTACTTTCCTGTTTCCCTTCTCACAAACCTCTGCTCAAGCTGTCTGCCAAGACTGTAAATTCTTTTTTGCAGCAGCTTTCATGGCCAGAGCTTTTGTCAGCTTTTCAGGGCTGGCACAGTGGTGCTGTGGGGCTGGAGAACAGCTGACAGCTCCAGCTTCCTCCCTGTGGCTTCTCAGCAAGAGCCTGGTCAGAACTAAGACATCAGAGGGGTGATCTACTTTGCTCAAAGGTCAGAAATTTTTATGTCAAGTGCACAGGCAAACCCACTGTGAAACCAACATCCAGGTGCAGTGTAGGGATTGTGTGGAAAGGCATGTGTTGCCCAGGGCAGAGACATCAGGAACTGGTGATATCTGGGGAAATGGGAGAGAAGGAGGTGGACTGAATGGTGCAGAGGCCTGCAAAGTTTCAGTGGTTTTTGGAGGCTCCAAAAGATTTTGATGGAGTTAGGTGGTGGTATGAGTTCTGCTGTCTTCTCCTCCCTTCTCCCCATGAATCTGTATCCTCATACAAATGGCATAGGCTAGGAGGGGGAAGGCAAAGTCATGAACAGTGGCCTCGTAACACACCAGTCTGTCTGTCTCAACCCTGGTGAAATCTCTGCCAGTACCCTGACCCCAACCACAGGGCAGTGGCACATCCAGCTATGTAAGGAGGGAGATGTCTGCTCTGAGGGTAGCTCAGGGGGCTCAGACAGCTATTTCCACACCTTCCAGGAGAAAGGACAGGCAAAAAACAGCACTTGTGCCAAAGCTGTGGCAGCCAGGACCGATCACAATTTTACAGCCACCTCCTCTGCCTGTGCCTGAACTTTGCCCAGCTGATCTGAAGGTGAATGGATGATTTGAAATGATACACTGTGTATGTGTATCTACAATGCAATAAGGGATGCCTTTTAGCTTTAGAGACTGTCTAGGGAAAGCTGAGAAAATCACTTTAAATAACACGAGATGTGGAAGCAAATTTGTTCTGTTTATCAGCATTTAATCTAAACTTACTAATACCTGTTTCTGAAGATCTACATATGCAGAATTGAGGTTTAGAATGAGTGGTGGTTTAGGCTGAGTGTATTTGTCCTAAAAAGCCTCATCTTTTCCACAAATAATGCCTTCAAATTTCTGGAAAGAAGGCTCATGCTCACCCCAGCGTAAAAGAATGCTGAAGCTGCTGTCACACGCACTGTCACATCTCCAGCCACAGTCTTGCACGAGTACACAGTGCTCATTTTTCAGCCACAACTTCTAGTTTCCTGCCTAACACAAGCTGTGAAAGGGAATATCTCCCTTTGACATGCAGATTTTCTGTTTACATATGTAACTTTTATCTTGGAGTACAGGAGGTCCATCCCCATCAGAATTTTATAAACCTTACTAAGATTTTTTTGTTATTATTCTCTCCTAATAGTAATATGAATAATGCAATGGGGTAACTACAAGCTTCATTCAAATTTGTTGCAACATGTAGCTGTTTACATCATGCAATAGCTATTGTAATGTATAACAAAATTTCCACAATTTTTCTTTCCTATTTTTATTTCTAAGAATCTGGAAGGCATTGCTGATTTCTCATGGGTTTGTGCACTGGCACATTAGTCTTCAGTGGGGATTTTGCTAGTTAATCCTTGCAGAGATTAGCATGTGGTGACAGGGGTAAGCATGAAAAGGAGCACATTGGAGAAAGTTAGGATGCTAAATGCCTTTTTTTCCTGACACATAATATTTTTGAATTTTTAGTATAATCTTGATGATGGAAAGACATTACCTATAGAAAATGGCTTTCCTTGTGTTGTGTCAGACAAAGCTCTTTTCAACCTCCCTTGTAGTCCATATGCACATTCACCACCACATCAAAAATTTTCTGTTCCAGTCCTTACCTGCTACAAACTTGCCTTTGTCCATGAGTCAGCTCTAGGCTGAAGTAGGGAAGATTTACAAAAATCATGTTGAAACTTGGCTAGAAGGTAGCACCTTGTACCTGAGCAGAGAGGTCAATGCCATCAATCTCTCTATAAAGGAAATGTTTTATTTTTCTTAACTTAGACAACACAGAAGTCAACCAGGAGGCTCAGACCTGGCCCAGAGATAACATGTGAATGTGTCATTAAAAGCCAAAATTTGATAATTCTTTTTTTCAGCATTGCAGAAAGAAAGACCTGTGAAGTCATAGCAATATTTTCCATGTTATTATCTAATATTTCCTTGCTATTCCAATTCAGTCACACCCATAATTGATTTCCCTGTCCAACAAAAGACAAAACTGGCCTTTTTTATATAAAATGGTGGCAGGGGAGGTAAAGCAGGTTCAAAAATAGGAAATGGACAAAGTGTGCACTGACTCCAAAACTCAGATGGGGCAAGGCCAGAGCTTGCAGAAGAAATGGAGACTTGGGGATATGACAAGGGGGACTACCTGGTGTAGGTGGCACGGGGAGAGCCATGGGTGAGATAGACAGGACTAAACAGCTATGTTCAAGAAGGTCTAGAGGGGAGGAAGTGTAATCAGTGTTAATTAATTATGCTGTGTTTATTTTTACTCTGCTATTCAGTGCCCCAGGTGCTTTACTGGTGGAGAGGGAAGGCAGACTAATAAATTGGTATTGCTGCTTATTATTGTGTACTAATTTGTAGCAGCAGTTTGTGGGCTTTTTTTTTATTATTTTTTTAAGCAAGTCAATAAAGATAATATTCCTCAAAGGTGTTTTCCAGATAAGATGGCAGTTTATCAGTACTCCCAAATTTCATCCAGCTGTCATTAAGTGTGTCTCCTCTGCTTGTGAAGGGCTTTGTAGCTGGGTCAGGGCTGCTGGAGCTGGCTGCAAGGTTGCTAAGGGAACCGCTCTGTCCTGAGATTCTTCTTGTGCATCAAACTTTCATCTTGAAAAATTTCTGTAGGCAAATCTCTGTGAGATGAATGCTAATATGCTACACAACTGGGACAAGTGGGCTGAGATATCTGAAAGGACTGAATCACATTTGTTTGATTTCATTTTCATATTAGGTGTGTGCACAGTTGCATATCTAAGAGTTCATGAATATATGGTATTATACATGCATTTGTACTTCTAATACTATGTACCACAGGGATTATCTTTAATAATATTTGGGTCGGGGGGGACACATAGAGTTTAATGAAGGGTGTCATGCCAGAAACAATCAATATTTATATTGATTTATATATTTAACCTTTAGGTTAAAAGAACAACCTTAATTTTGATGGGCTTTGGATCAAGCTGAAGTGCAGCCAGTCTCACTCTAACTTGGGGGTAACAGTGACTCAGAAAAGCAATACAGGTTAAATTGCACAGCTCTTGGACCTGAAAAGTTTTGGACATGAATTTGAAACAAACTTGTCCTTGAGGAAAAGGCAGTAAGCCCTTTCATGTGTGCAGAGTAGATCACGTCTCTTTTTCAGGTCTCACCTTACCAGAGAGGTCCATAGATAGACTAGTGCACTGCACACAATTTATCTGCCTCAAAAATTAGTAGGGTTGAGTCAGCCCTGTTGAAATTTAAACCTTTGTTTCCAGGGCATCAGGATATTTCAAAGTTAGAGACTACTAAGACTACTGAGACTACTTAGCCAACCCCTCTGTCTTGGTTCATCATACAGCGGAACAGCTCATAGTGAACTCTGACCTACAGTGAAATCATTGGAAGTGAAAATCCAGAACAGCTCCAAAGATGGTGCTGGCTTCTGGCAAAACTATAATTGATTTATAAACAACAACAAAACTCACGGAATTTAGTGTATTTTAACTATTCTTTGCTTCAACCTTTTAGCACAATATTCAGATTTTCATCTTAAATTAGTCCTGCATTGAAATGACATGTCTATGACATGGGATACAGTCCATCAAGAGAGGACTGTGGTTCCTTTTTGGCCTCAGGAGCTCCTTTGCATTTCCAGCAACTAGCTAATGGGCTAAATTAAAATCAGTAAAAATTTTAAAAATAAATGTTTAAAAAGATTCCTTGCCAATCAAGATGACTAACTAAAGAATACAGGTTTGAAGGAACATTTGACTAGTATAAATTGCTCAGCTCTACAATTTCAAAGAGCACAGAAATCTGCTACAACATAGTCTTGTGTTTGGACTGAGGAGTCTGAGATTGATGCAGTTCATAAAGACGAACAAGTAACTTTCGAAGACTGACTTACATCAGCCTTCGGCAGATTGTAAGAAGTTTTGACCTATATCAGGATTAAGGCCTGCAGCATTCTAAATTGGAGTAAATTAAACTTTGTTTTATATCACCTGGCTCCATTGAAAAATAAAGTTTACAGGCAGAGTCTGGGCATGTGCCTCCACATATTGAAATGGGTGGCATTGGAGGAGACGATTATGACATTTTTTTGAAAACATGGTTCTTTCAAATTATCTAATTCATAATAGTGGCATTGTTGTTGAATCATGATAATCTATGGATGTAACTGGTTTGTAAGGGAAAATAATATCTTTTATTAAACCCAGCAGATTGTTGGACAAAGCAGGCAGCCTTTCAGCCATGAGAGCCATTTTTCAAAGCTGAAATAAACGCAGCATCTTCAGTGTTAAGGGCAACAGTGGTCTGAGGTTAACTTGACTATGTTAAATGTTAGCCTATGTGGGCAAGAAAGTGTAGGGTACCTGAAGAGCATATGGGTGGTATGAGCAATGAAAAAGCTGATAAGCTCCTAGTGGGCAAAAAGAGAAAATGACGAGTAATTCTTTGCCCAAAAGACAGAGAGGCTTGGGGAGCAAATTAAATATGCTATAAAGCCAATCTCTCTATTCAGTCTGTAATTTTTAGTGTCCAGCTGGGGTGTGTATTTTACTTCCTACACTCCTCTTCTGAAGGTGCTTTGCACATCACCCTGGATGGTTAGGCCTGAGCAAGCATAGATGAAACTGCTATTTTTGGAAAGAAATAATAATAAAAAAAACCCCATAGCTTCTCCTAACTGTAAGCTTCTGTCATTTACTGTTCATCTCTGTGAGTTTTTCCGGTATGTGGTTATTGCTCTTTTACTGCCATGGAAATAGACTAGTAGCTGCCTCACTGGACAGTGCATAGTGTGTTCTGGGAGGTGGTTGTGCAGGAATCAGAGGTTTTGATGCTTCTGTAGTGGTGCATTTAACATTGTGGACATGTAGATATGTTGGCAGGTCTCACATGTTTTGCTCAGATGCAGTATGGCTCACAGAGGCATTAGGAATTTTGATTCAAAGAGGGCTCAATTAGTCCAAAGTACTGCTTAAGCGGTGTATGGCAAGCACAAAATTACTTTGTGGTTCTGTCTAGCCAAGAAAGTACTGAAAAACTTGTAAAGTCAGAGATTCAACATCTCTCTGGGAAGCTTGTTTCTTCCTATGTTTTCCTATGCTGTTTTCCTATGCTTCTAATGAATGTCATCCCTGATGTCCACTCTGAACCTTTAAACCTGTGACTTGTGGCCATTGCATGTTTTTATATCATCTGCTGTCTGCTAGAAGATTGTGGCTCTGTTGGCTGTGCAATTCCCCTTCAAGCTGTTGTAGACTACTCTTGGATTTTCCCTGTATGGGTCCTCTTTAGCAGACTACACAAACTCAGTTCCTTCAATCTTTTTTTATTGGCCATATGCCCCAGGCTCAAGACTGTCATGGTGCACTCCACCAAACCTTCCACAGCTTTTAGGAGGTGCATTCTGCATCATCATCCATTTTGCTGGTGAAGATACTGGATAGTATCAGCCTCATTGTCAACCATTTGAGCACTCTGCTGGCTGCTATCTTGACCTTGAGACATTGATTACTATCTTTTCAGCCTGGTGGCCCAGACAATCTTCAGCTCATTAGGAGTCCATTTGTTCAGCCCATTCTTCAGCTTCCAGACAGGAAGGATACAAGCCCCCATGCACAACTCAGTATCCACATCAGCAGTTCTTTCACTACAGGATGGGATGAGGTTGTCTAAACACAGAATCATAAAAAAATTGGAGGTTGACAAAAAATTTTGATTGAAAGTGAACTCAAGATCGTACTGTCTATGATCCTGCTCATGGCAACGCTGACTTCAAAAGTGATATCAGATTCCTTAGGGACCTGCCCAACTGAGATTTGAATATGTCTGATTATTCCAGGGACGAAAATTGCTATTTCTATAGCATGTACTTTTGGCAGGCACTTTCACGAAGTCTTTGTCTTCTTCATATGTACCTATTAGGTGGTAGAAAACAACAATCAGACTTCCCTGTAGCCTTCTCTTCTCTGAGCCATGCTCCTCCCTGTCATCCTGAAGACTGTCCCCAAGATTCACTTTAATATATCAGTGTTCTCTTTATACTGTGGATGTAGGAGTGGTCAAGCTAGTGTTCTAGATGTGGCCTCACAAGTGTCAAAAGGAGAGAATTAATCACCAGCCCACCTGCACCATGCTAGCTATGATGTTTTAATGCAGTCCAGTACTCAGTCCAAGTTCATCTCCACAACTGTGATTTACTCTGATAAATCTGTTGACTGCTCCTCACTGCTCCCTGCCCTTCCTGTGTTCAGAAATGGATGTAATCTGTTACTTTTCTAAGGACTGAAGTGAGGCTGATCAGCCTGCAATTATCTAGATCCTCCTTCTTCTCTTTTGTAAAGCTGGGGGTAACATCAGCCCAGCCATCAGGATCCCCCCAAAACACCATGATTTTTCAAAAATTATGGCAAGTCTCACAAGCATATCAGCCATATCTTTCAGCATCTGTTGAGGAGCCCCATCCAGCCATATGGATTTTAATACACTTTTGGCTTCCCATATAGCATTGGTATGCACAGACATCTGGGAGCAGGTTTCCCCTAAGACAAAAAGTCCTTGAGCAGCCTTTTCCACACTGTCCATCACTAGGTTTTCTTCCATTTAGAAATGGACTCACATTTTCTCTGAGTTTCTTTTCGCTTCTGACATGCTTGTAAAATCACATCTTGTTAGCTTTTATGTTCCTGTCCAGTTTTAAATCCAACTGGGCTTTAGTTTTTCTGGTTTTGTCCCAACATGTCTGAGCAATACTTTTATACTTTTCTTTTGTTGTCTGCCCTTGTTTCCACTTCTTATGTGTTTTGCATTTTAGTTCATTAAGGAGCTCCTTGCTTAGCCAAGTGGACCTCCTGCCAAATTTCTCAGTCTTCCTGAACAATGCCCCGAACCAGTGGTGCATGTTGAATTCCAGGAAATTTTCTTTGGGCAAAGAATTGAGTGAGACTGGAGGGGGTGGAGAGGCTGTGAGGGAATGTGCTGCCAATTTATTTTCCAGTAAAGAAAATAAATGCCAACTTTTTTCAAGTGCATATGCTAATTCAGAGTTGTCTTTAAGGCTGGGCTGTTACACAAGTAGATGCATACAATCAAGGAAATTTTTTAAATGAAGGCACTTTGTACATGGCAGTGTTGTGGTTTGGTTACATATGGGGTACATTTTCACAGTATCATCTTACAGGTGATGATCCTTTTTTGGGAGCTCTGAAGTGGGGATGGGTTGGGTAGATGTAATACTTCCTCAAAGCTAATACACTGGCATTTCAGGTTCTGGTGTATATCCCAAACTTTTTGCTTTGTTTTAAATTATTGATTGGTGAATAAATTATTGCAGAGGTGGCTGCACTGATCTTGGTTGTGTGTGTATTCCACCTGTTCTTTAGGCTGCTGCTTGTGACCAGGAAATTAGTGTTTTACAGAAAGTGATTAATGAAGCTGTGGTGGAAATCAATAGGTATTCTAGGTTTTCAATCCAGAAGATGAAGTTTTCTTAGATTTGTTTGTAGCTATTTAGAATTCCTTTTTCATGGTGAGTCCTACAGCATATTGCGGAGCACACTGTTCTTCCAGCTGTGAAAATGTCTGAAGAAATGCTTGTTATTGAAGGCAAAGTTTGAGGGGCTAAGGGTAAAATGCATGAGCTGATCTTGGTGCCTAGTATTCTCTCCACAATGCTCTTCTTCCTGTCAGTATCTTTCTCATACTTGAGACTGTAAAACTGGATCTGGGACTGCAGCTATGGTCTCACTGGTACTGAGTGTGAGGAGACAACGGCTTCCTTTTCTAGTCTTGCTGTCTGCACTCTCGCTAGTACAGCATATTGGTGGTCTTTGAGGGCTCACTGCTGAATCAAGCTCAACTTCACCAAAGCCCACAAGTCCCTCCAGCAAATCTTTTCAGTAAAAAATGAGGCCAAAAAAAAGGAATTAGCACCTCAGTCTTTACCATGCCTGCTTGACACTAGGTTTCCTGTTCCACTGAGCCATGGGGCCCCTGTTTTCATTTATTTGGGTTTTTTTGCTACCAAATTACATCTATCTTCCCTTCACATTCCCCGTTGGTTTCAGCTTCAGTTGAATTTTCTTAACTCCATCCCTGCAGGCCCAGGCAATGTCTCCCTATTACCCCTGGGTAGATGTTCCTATTTCTTCCTTCCACACCCTTATCTGTTGCACTTAATCAAGAGTTTCCTGCTCATTCATGCTGGTCACCTCCTTATTTTCTTGACTTGCTGTCAGTCTAGAGACAAAATGTGAAAGAGGACTTGGGTTCAGAAGAAATCTTTGTTAGGCTTCTAATTGTGATAAATTCAAATGTCAAGCAAGAAAAAAAATTATTCTTATTCTAAGAACTTTCTTTTTGTTTTCAACTTATTTTATCAAAATAATATTAATTATTTCTGCTGAAAGAAATTCTCATTCTACAAAAAAATGCAGTACAGAAGTAAAAATCAACCAAGGAGGCAAAAATCAATCTCTTCAGAATGTTTTCAAGTTAAGACATCCAAAATTGAAAAGCACCTTCTATAAATCTTCAAAAAATTTATGTGGGAGAAACAGCTATTCTAGGTATCTTACTTAGGCAGGTTGGTTCTGAAAAGTCTGCTGAGTTATGTTTTATTTGCCCTTGCAGTTTTCTTTCCCTTATATGTAAATAGAAGTTTTATGTCTCAGTGGCTTGTGAAGATATTTAGATATTTAAAACATATTCTGGTTTCACACCTAAAATAATACTCATGACATTGCATGTAAGACTTGATTTTGCACAGTGAAGCTCGTAGAAATTAAATAATAAGAGTAAAAATTTTTAAAATACCTGAAAAATCAGTTATGAGCATGTTTGTATCTTCAGCTAAATACAAGCAGAATACAGTGAAGTCCCAGCTCTTCTGTGATGCCATCTCATGCCCTTTGTTCAGGATCAGGTTGACAAATGGTGAAAAAAACCCCTGAGGCAATTCACAGGTGTCTCATCACATGCACACGAAAAAGTGTGATTTGTCTTACAGAAGTGAGAATGGCTCTCTGGTCTAAACCAAACTACTTTTTTTCATATTCTTTAGCAATTTGTAAACTTGTCTTGGGAGAGGGAGAAGGGCTGTTGTGATTCTTTAAAGTTTATAGTTCAATGTCTTTCCTGGTTTAAAGAAAACACTGTAAGAGAAACTCAGCTCAGGCTAAAAAAGCTAACAGCCAAAAAGAGAACTTGGGTGAGGATCTTGTAGACCATGTCAATACAGAGACCCCAGGTATAGCAAGAGACTGGATTTAATTTCAGTCTGCACAATCAATGTTTCTACTTCTACTGTTTTCTGTCCTCCTGGTTGGAAGGAAATTATGTACAAAATGAAACATACATGTACAAAACAGGAAAAAAATAAAAGAAAAACCCAGAGATGTCCAGGACTGACTGACGACAAAATACCAATCTAACCTGTCATTAATTATTCAATTTCCATGTTTGTTACAGATGAATGATTAATATCCTTCACTTTTGATAGGAGTATAATATAAAGAGATGTATAAGGTGATTCATTGAGACTACAACATGAAGAGTATTGAGACAGATGGAAAAGGAAAAAGTTTCACAGATTTGTCCGGATTTCATTTCAGTCTGCATTAACAATATTTCTACCTCCACTGCTTTTCTGTTCTCTTGATTTGGTGATAACCTTTCCTTACTACTGACCTCCTCCTCCAGTTTGAGGGCTGCATGAATTTTCCTAGTCCTATGACAAAAGTGCTTCAGGTACAAATAAATATCCACTCACTTCACATTACACCACAAAGTTATTTTACCCCCATTACACCTACACTGCTTGGGAACAGAGTAGAGATTGTTTGAGTATTTCAAGGTTAAGCAAGCAGTGGTCGGTTGGCAAGAAATTCAAGTTCAGATTTCAATAACCATTTCCTTTTTGAGTTTACTGCCAAAATTATAACAAAGCCAAAAACTTTGAAGAGAGCAGAACAGATGGCATATGGGTTTGCAGACCTCTGTTATGATGCTGGTCCTAGTTGATGCCAAACTGTTGTGCCTTAATTGTCTAATACGGCTACCTTGCAGAGAGCATATATGCTGAGATACAGACCTTGAGGGGAACCAAAAATGAAGGCAAAGCATCTTCTCAACCAGAAGTCATCTGGCTCCATTTTGCATTCTGCAAATTAGCACCTCAGTGTCTATCATTACAAGTCTGGGGAATTACTTGGACCCACTAAAGTGTTTTCAAGCAGTTAACTACAAAATGTAGATGGCGCCAGTTGAAAAGTCCCTGAAATCAGTGAATTGTTTCACTCTGGCAATGGCATATTCACTCCCTTGCTGTGAACTCCATGGGTTATTGTGCTTCTCACATAATTCATCTACTTTTGGTCTTGCAAGCCTCAGCCTGCTCACCTGCACTGCTACAGGGAGGTCAGAGTGGATGCAGAAAACCTCATTCAGCCCCAAGACTTTAAAGTCTGCCTGATACTCTTATAGATGAGCGTGTTGCAGACCACTTACCAATAGGACAAATGCAAGAAAGTCCTTGCTAGCAATGGGTTAAGTGCTTCTGGAATAGATATCAAGACCTTTTGGCAGCCCAGATGGCTTGCAGCAGGATGGAAGCAGAAAAATCACTGAGATTCTTAGCAATGAGATGAATGAAACAACATGGGTCTCTCTTCCCAAGTATCAAGTGACAAAACAAAAGGGTATAGCCTCAAGTAACACCAGAGGAGGTTTAGATTGGATATTTGGAAAAATTTCTTCACTGAAAGGGTTGTCAAGCATTGGAACAGGCTACCCAGGAAAGTGCTGGAATTGTCATCCCTGGAGATATTTAGAAGATGTGAAGATGTTGTGCTTAGAGCCATGGTTTAGTGGTGGATTTGGTTATGCTGGGTAGCAGTTGGACTCAATGATCTTAAGGGTCTTTTCCAACCTAAATGTTTCTATAATTTTATTAATATACATGAGGGCCCTTGGAGGCACTGCAGTGCTTTCAGGAAGAACATGGATGGTCATCTCTTCTGTGCTGTGTTGACCACCAACTGAAATCATTTTTAAGTGCCTGCATGAAAGCATCACCACATACCTAAGTGTGCTGAAAATTTGCCAGTGTCTCCATTTTTTGTCAGAGTTACCTGAGAGCCTAAGCAAAAGTTTCCAAGTGTACTAAAAAGTATCATGTGTCAAGAGAAATAAACCTCCACTTCAGGTCCATTGCACTTGTGAACTAACCTAGTCTTACTCCTCAAGAAGGCCCCAGCAGATTAACTATGATCTAAGCACTCCTGCTTCCCTTGACTGTGATGAGTTCAACTACACTTACAGCTGTATCCACCTTTGGCACAGCAGTTGGTACAGAAGCCCAGCCTGTGCACTGCTTCTCTGGAGGGGTGCTCTTCAGGAAATGTTAGGAGCCACCTCTGTTCCCATTCAGCCGCAAAGCTCTCTCTGAGAGCTCCTCTGGGGCTGTACACTCAAAACTTGATCACTCCATTTGGTTATACTTCTGTCTCCTCAATCCTTCTCTAGCCATCCCTGCTTCCCTCTAACTCCTCTGCTTCTCATGAAGAGACTCTAGCAGCAGCAAACTCCTCTCCCCATACATACAAGGCACATGCTTTTATTTTGGCTGATGCAGCGGAGATGACATTATGTTCAGACCCTGGTCAAGACAGCTCACCTACTCCTCATAGCTATCCTCACTGAAGACTAATGTTTACAGTCATATGATAATGCTAAGAAACAACTGTTCTGCTTCTTCTCATTTCTGCTTAAAATAAAAATAAATAATAAGATCAAGTAAATGAAATGCAAAAAATGTCCCTGCAGTTCAAGAGAGAATCATTAAGGTTGGAAAAGACCTCTAAGGGCATGGAACCCAGTTGTTAACCCTGCACCTCTGTGTTTACCACTAAACCACATCCCCAAATGCCACATCTAGATATTTTTGGGTGACTCCACCACTTCTCTGTGCCATTAAAATTCTTCAAAAGGACAGAATTTGACTTTCCAGATTGACTTGCTACAGATCTGCTATTCCTGCCTTTTCTAGTACTCAATAAATAGACTGTTACAACCACAATACTTCTCTATTAAAACACCCATGCCATTGTGCATCACAATTCACCATGTCATTGCTTAACTACCAACAAACAGTGGTAGAGAACATATCAAAATTAATTGTACAGTAAATCAAAGATGGTAATAAATTACCAGTACCACTCTCACACTGACATGTGTGTGCTCCTCTTAAAAGTTTATCATATATTCAGTCCCTATGCAGACAGCTGTGCATTTCTGGTTAAATTAAAACAAAGATTGCTCATTTCCATCTCTAAAATAACACACCAAGCAAATTAGAAGGTAGTACAATCCTCTTTGTTAAAGAATTTGTAGACATAAGAAGCAATAACACACTGCACAACCTGGCTAAAATTCTGTATATTTACCTTCACAAAAGAAGCAAAAAATAATCTAAGTACCTCTCAATTAAAATAACAATAAATGTTGTTATTTATAGTTGTACAATTACCAATTTTTCTCTGCCTTGGACTGTTCTCTGCCTTTCAGTGTTTGGCATGACTGACACCTTGGATATAGATAAAACATCTTTTAGAAAACCTTTTAGAGAAAATGTAAATTCATGCCAGATTTTGAGATCTTTTATTTGTTTTTCACTAATCTGGTTTCATTTTAAATAGGTTTTTTAAAACCCAAATCAGAATATATTAATGAAGAAAGTAAAAAACTGATTTTCAAATGTGTACGTCATTCCAGGCAAGAGATAATTGCTTTCTGCATGAATTTTAAAAACCACTGCTCAGTGACAGTCACTGAATGTTCAGAAGAACTATCTTAAACATTCAGGCAAAGAAAAACCAACAACATGCCAGCAGTCCTCTTAGGGACTGACTGATAGGTGAAGTAGAATCCTCAAGGCCCAGCTCTGTCCAATCTGTCAGAGAAGAATGCCAGGGGAAAACACTGAACTAAAAAAGTAAGTGATTTACAACCTCATTCTCATAAAATGAGAGTCATTGTTCTTACAGGCTAAAAAAGTGGTGAAAGTATAGTGGGTCACTGAGCTAAAAATGCAGTACAAATTAATTTCCATAATCTCAGCCAGGAAAATCCTGCAGCTGGGAATATCTTAGTCCTGCAAAGCATGAGGCTACCTTTGATATACGTATCATGTATCTGTTGAATGAATTGGTACTTCAAAAATACATTTTTAATGTAGAAAAGGACAGACAGGACTTGGAGATAAGGGAAAACATAAGGATTAATTTTGTGTTATTTCACTTTCATTTCATTTGCCTTTTGTCTGCCATTCTTCTCCTTCTCAAAGATTTGGGGACTAAAAGCCAGAGCAGTGATTAATATTATTTTTGTGTGTTTTGTATAAAATTTTTTCTCCCCTCTATAATCTGAATGTCTCACAGACAATGCCTGAATCCCAAGCAACCACTTCAGTATTGCTTTATCATATGTGTCAATAGGGTTTAATCCACTGTCATTCATTGACCTGCTGAATCTGGGCTTGGGGAAAAAAATTATCTTTTGTAAAACATATGCACCAAACAGTAATGATAACAAAAACTCCCCTAATCAAATATTTCCCTATGGTCGTTTTGGAGCTTCTGTTCCTCAAGCTTCACAAGTCTTTTGCTTTGAGTCATTCCTACAGCCTTCCCTAGTTTATAGCTTCTGTATACCACAGCTATTTGTGCTGCTGCAGATCATGCTGATTTCTTATTATTCAGCAGATCCCTGAATCTGCTGTCACAAATGTCCAATGAGCAACTGATTGTTTTGCAGAGTTTAAGATGAATTTATGTTCCAGGTGCCTAAAAACACAGATGGGCATCCAGTGGGATTTTCAAATGCCCATCATCACCTAGATCTAATAACTTTTATAATTTTGTCTGCATTTTTCAAAAGATAGTTTTAATTCTTTTTCAGGCCTTCAGGGTCAAGCTGGTACACAAATTAAAAGCAAAGAGAGAAATTAAAATCCATTTTTGCAAAGTTTATGACATTTGAAATTTGGAACGTCTATTTAGGCACTGTTAAAAATGGAAAAGCCCTCCTTCTACTAAGCCATATTGTTTACCTAATAAATAAACTGTGAGTTCTGCTTTTAGAATAAATTTCTGTTTTCTTACAGTATCTCATAATATTTAAGTTCCTGCAGAGCTGCTGCATCATTCATCCAAACTCACATAAAGCAACTAAAGAAAACATAAGTACATGAATAATCAGAACAGTACTTGTTAAATCACTAGGCATTGTCCACCTGATGACAAAGAGCTGATAAAACTGGGGGGGCTGTACTTGGCATATATCATGAGACATCTATATTCTGCAAATATGTATATATATAACTGGAATTTCTTACAACAACAGAAACAAAGCTGTGAATAAATTTTTGCAGATTAGAATCATATAAAATGCACAGGTTTTTGTAAAGTCTCCCAAGGTACATAACTGACTTGTACTGCTATCTCTTGGCTACTGAAGCTGGCAGGAGGCTGAACATTCCTCGGACCACCAGACAAGCACAACTATAATTGCTCTTTTTGTAGTATGTCAGGATCGTACCTGGCAAACTCTGGTACTTCACTAATGAATAGAAACCACTCCATTTTATTTTGTACAGAAAATGGCTCTGGGCAGAGTTTCAGCTGACAGATCCTTCCTTTGACATCTCTTGGTGTTAGCTCCTTTTCTCGTCTCCAGCTAGTCAGTGAGGAAATTGAGGATTTTGGTAGTAACCAAGCACTGAATGAAAGAGATTAATACAATCAAGCATAAAATATCGATGCAATTGAGCATAGTGGACTAATGTCACTCTTGCCTTCAAACATACCAAATATATGCAATATTTAAGACTGAAATTCTTCTTTTTATCTTAGTTTCCTCAGGAAAGGAGGAAATGAGGAAATACATTTGCAAATACACTACATCTTCAGATACATTTCCTTTTCTCTCTCTCTCTAAACAATTTCAAACCCTAAAGGTCAAATTTATTTAATAATAATCATATCTAATTGAAAGATGGTGGTCTGGTAAGAAAGACCTCACTATTGACTTCACTCTATTGATTTCATGGAACCTTCTTCTCCCTATGGACAGGAGCCACCCCATACCTAAGACTACTTCCCCAGCCGTCTATCAGCATGCTGCAAGACCAGAGCTTACCTGAAACCTCTCCTTTCCAAGGGATTTGGATCCCTCATGTAAGTGGAAAGATTTTACTCAGGTCTACCATGGGAATCTTCTTTTCGAAAGGCAATTTCATTTTCTGGAAAATTCAAACAAGTTAAAAGATCAGTGTGTATTTTCTGCCAAAAGAATGCAAAGCACATAACCAAAACAATTAAGACAGGGTAGAAAACATTGCAACATTAGGTATATTACTGCCAGGCTTCCAGGAGCATGATTTTATTTTAAACATGGTATTGCAAAGTATGTATAGAGAAGCTAATCCCTAATATTTCTTTTACCTTTTGACTAGTCCTTGCATCATTCTTCACTGATCCTTGCACCATCACATGATGGAGTGCAGCAAATTACATCCACCAACAGTAAACTCCAGATGCTAACAGCTACTAATTAGGGAGAGAAGGAGAACACTATTTTGCTACCTGTTGCCATAGCATTTAATAGACTCTGCTCCCTCAAACCCCAGCTTCCCATCCCTCCTGGCCCACAGGTGCCATTAGTAGAGAATAATGGTTCCCAAGCTGAGGTCTGCAGATCACAGATGAGCTGCAAAGCCTGGCTTTGAAAGGTTTCCTAATTGGCAGCACACACGTGTTTTCCCAGCTGCTGCAGAGTATTAATGCTCCCGCCTTAGCTGGGTGAAAGCAGGTATGTTCTCCAGCACGTGAGAGGCCCATGTAAGGTCCAGCTGCTACTTATTTGTCTGGGGAACTTAGAGCAGAGGAGTTCAATAGAGGAATTTCTTGTTGAGCAGCAATATGTTGCTTCAATAACAAGCTGTGTCTAGAGGCAGTACTTCAAAACTTTCCTGGTTCGTGTTATGAGCTTTCAATACTATCAAACCAGGACAAAACCTGTATGCTGTCATATACTTTTAAAACACACTCATGGCATTTCTGAAATACAATTACACAAGATTTCTGTTTGTTCATGTGTTTGGGTTTTGACTTTTTGTCTGTGTTTTCTGAACATCCATTTTTACCAGGGGAAAGTGCTATTTATTTGAAAGAAGCTTATTGCTGAAAGTCAAGGTCCACCTGTGTTATGGTCTAAACCCAGCAAGCAACTAGCCCCCACACAGCCATTCTCCCAGAGGCTGGGGGAGAGAATGGGAAGGGTAAAAAGTGAGAAAACTCACCAGCTGAGACAATTTAATGAGTAAGGCAAAAGTCATGGTCACAAACAAAGCAAAGCAAGGGATTCCTTCACCACATCCCATGAGCAACAGGTGTTCAGCCATCTCCAGAGTGCAGGGGTCCATCACATGTAATGGTGACTTGGGAAGACAAATACCATCACTGTGAATATCCCCCCCCTCTTCCTCCTTCCTCCCCCAGTTTTATATGCTGAGCACGATGCCATATGGTAGGAGATATATCTTTGGTCATCAGGGTCAGCTGTTCCTGCTCTTCTTTTCCCTCCCAGCTCCTTGTGCACTCCCAGATTCCTCGCTGGTGGGGTAGGGGGAGAAGGTGTGAGAATCAGAAAAGGCCTTGGCTCTGTGTAAGCTCTGCTCAGTAACAGCTAAATCATCCCTGTGGTATCAATATCATTTCCACCACAAATCCAAAACACAGCCCCATACCAGCTACCATAGAGATAAGTAACTCTATCCCAGCCAAAACCAGCACACCTGCTGAGTGTCCAAGACACAGAGCTAGCTATAACTAGTATGTGCAGTGGCACCATGAAATTTTTCTTCTACAGAATTGGTTTACATTGAAGAGATTTATTTAGTTATGTGCTGAAAAATCTGAGAATTACCTGTTTTCTGTATTTGTTCACCAGTATTGGATCCTGCTACTGTTTGCCATACAGAAGATGGAACATACCTGTTTCAAAATGCCTATATTAGTTCTATTTGCACAGCAGCAAGAATTTTGTGAGAAGTACTAGTCACAGAGAAATACTAAAAACACAGGAAATCTTTAAAAACTTTCATCACTAGCAAAAAAACGGACAGCATATAACTTGATCTAATAAACCTCTTCTATTATTCTGAAGACATATGCATTATAAACATAACAGCTTTTAATGAGGTTCATCATATTCATCACTCTGCATAAAGCAATTTGCTACTCTAGTTTTTCAGTGCATCAAATTCATAATTTTGTAGACTATATTTTTGTATTCATATGATCAGCTAAAATTTACACAACTTCAAAAGAATATATTTTTTAAAAGTTGTTGAGGAAAACATCATCATTCTCTAAAGTTCATCCTAGATTAATTTTCCTTCTGTATCAAATGGGAATCATGGCAAAAAACAGTCTTCCTTCTCCAGTGCCCAAAACACAGTTTGTATGTATAACTGAAGCTTTCTCTGTCACTGTAGACATGGTGGTATTCTTGGCACTCCCAGCAGAGGATGGAGGGATCAACAAATTTCCCTGTCCATTCTCTACTCTGGCTTTGTCTCCAGTTTCCACTTTCTTGCATGATCATCTAATCCACTCCCCTTTGTATTATTGTAACTACTCCTTCACTGTCTCTTTCTTTTCCCTCCCTCCTGTTCCTCTTCACCTGACAGCACCTTCATTCACCCACCTTCTCTCACATTATAAAACATCAGGTATTCCTGCTCCTCTCATGCCCTCTGTGGCTTTACTGGTCTCTTGTAACGTGTCCTTGCAACACTGAGGGCACAAATAGTCAACACACACTGAAGGAAGCTGAAGCACTCTGAAGAACATAAGCACAGGAATTAACAACTTTAGTGAATTGATTTTAAGAACAAGTGGATAACAACCCCTGGTTTCCTTCCCCAAATCTCAGACCCAAGGGTCAGCTCCCCCAACTCTGTTTTTTAATCAGTTAACTTTGATGAAAAGTTTAGCTGAGTCCAGCACACTTGCTCAGGAGAAAAGGACGCCGAAGTTAACTGCCTTCTCATCCAAGTTGGCAAGAAAACATTGGAGTTTCAGGAGATGCCTGGGCTATTACAAGTGAAAATATGCCCCAGCAGTGAAATCCATTAAAGAAAATCTTATGCCATAGCTTTTCCCTGTCCTGCAAAGCTCTTGTAAATGTTATGAGGTAGGCTGATGAGCTGTCAAGGAAGAAAGAAACATTGTCAAACTCACATCATCTCTCCAAATTCCTGTCTGCTGGGAAGTTTTCCAGATGATGACAAATGGCCACTCCACAAGGAAAACCAGACTCAGCCGCTATCCCACACCCAGATTCAGGATGAAGTAAGAGAAGACAGAAAGAGGATCATACAAAAAAGATCACCTTTGTAAAGTTCAAAAGCCCTCTTTTACCCACTAAATCTCTGCATTTCTGCTGAAGGGTGTGGGTGCAAAATGGTGCTGGCTGACTTGGGCATCAGCCTTGTGGGTTTTAAACTCTAGTGAAATGTAATAAAAATACAGCTAGAAAAATCAACCTATTCAAAAGACAAGAGCTTTTTACCAAATCTCTTCATATAGTCACTAGGACATTAATCCCTTGGAATCTTTCCTCTCAGTAAAATAATGCCTGTTCCTGCTTTCACCTGACAGGAAACTGCAGAAGGCAGTCATCAGTTATCCAGTCTGAAAGGGCTGTGTTTCAACCAATATAATTACCCTCCTCATGCCAGGAGCTCCCACTTCATCAAATAATTTAAATTCAGGGGCCAGTCTCCTGTGTAGCAGATGTGCTACCATCCTATGCTCTCAGGTTTAAAAAGATTGTGAACATCCAAAGTCAAGGAAAAATATTTTCTTGAGCATTGTGAGGGGTTGGTCATAATACAATGGTACTGAGAAATGAAAATAATCATTTCCTAACCAAGGAGAAGACAACTTTCCATCATCTATTAATGCAAAGGAAACATTTTCTTCTCCCCATTTTGTTTTTTTTTCCTTATGTTGAACATACAAGCTCAGTATATTCAATTTTCAATTAAATGTTTCACTTATTTCTGCTCACCGTTTAGAAATCAAAGCAATGTACTGTATTGACTTAAAGGAAAAAAACCCAATGATTGGCAAGCACAGGACTATCAAAATTAGTTCATTAGTCTCCATTCGAACTGTTTCTTGTTATGCTAAGTAACCAAAGTTGTTTCAGGATTTTGAAACATTATTGTTAATTGTTTGCCTTTTTTTTTTTCTCTTTCTGGTACATTTCTGCTTTGATAGTTTGGGAATACAATGCTAATTGAAAACCTTTCAGAAGAACTCAGTCCTGCTCTATAGTCTGCAAAGCTGAGACAGACATTTAAACAAAGTGAAATGGAATACATCCAGTTAGGGAAAGACTATTACACATTACAGCAGGGATTTCAAGTACCACATGATCACCCATCTCCAAAATACTCGTTATCTGCCCGAAGAATCTGTCAAAATATGTTTTCTCTATACAAGTTACTAGGAAAGGAAATCATAGAAATCAAATACTGTTGTTGAAAAATCCTCGGTGGAAAAGATAGAAAGGGATAATTATCCAATAATGGGGTTTAAAAAAATTTAAAAAATTAAACATAGAAAAGGAATAAGTAGCTAGAGAATATTGCTTACAAGTTATAGAAAAAGTTAAAGCAAGACACCAAAACTGAAATGTATAACCAGGGTAGTGATGATGGCAACAAATAAATGCACAGAAAAAGTATGAAGTGCTTAATGTTTTCTGGGGGGAACAAAAGGAGAGATACTTCTTTGAAGAACATATTAAAGTGTGTTTCATAAATAGCATTATGTGTTCTTAGATTTAAAGATTATTGACTCTTTCCAGAGGCTAAAAGTCTGAGTTGTTTCCCAGCAGTGTAGGTCCAACATTCAGGTTTAGGACACATAAGAGATTTTCCGAGGTGAAAATTCAGAGTAGGAATATTGAAAACATAAAAGCTCTTATTTTTTAACAACTGCGTACATCCATCATGGTGCTGTGGATCTCACTTGTGTATAAAATAACCCAACATGAAAGGGCAGAGAGTGTCTGTACATAATGAGGGAGTGGATAAGGAGCAGAGACAGAACATCTGTGATTCCTCTCCAGGTCTGGAAGCACAAACATATTCACTCCATTGAACAGCATCAGAAGCACCAAATCTGAATATCCTTACTCTGAAAGCATCCTGGGATTTAAAAACTGAAGAAAAGGAAAAAGTAAATGGTGTATGGAAGGAAATATTTTTAAATTATTGCAGTTTTAATTATTTCTGGTGGCTGCAACTAACCCTAGCAAATGAAATTTAGAAACATTTTCACATTTAACACATTGTTTAATGTTAATCTGCTATTCTCATCACTATATGGTGTTAGTGGATACACCATCCAGCATGTTTTATGGTACATTTAAACCACACATCTGAAGAAATAGCCATCAGAGTACTTATCTCAAACACCTGTTGTAAAAACAGACTTAATAAAATGAGAACAAATAACAGTGCTGGCAATTACCCTTACCGTGTGTATTCTAGCAAGAAAGGTCAGAAGGTTGTTGGTCTGTATATATATGAACTGATTTTCTCTAATACTGTTTCTCACCTGATTTCCCATAGGTTTTTAGAGGCTTTTTGTTTGAGGGAACAGGGGAAGGAAAAGTTAGGTTAAGCTACAATATGCTAGATAATAATCAAGTAACTAATATGAGAAGCTGGTCCCCCTACCAGGTAGCCATTTGTGTTAACAAAGAAAAAAAAAAAACAACCATCATAGTCTAGAAAGATAAAAGGTGCAGTAATTTCACCAATTTTACAGATATGTACAGATGTCAACAGAGAAGTCACAGTCTCAGTTTTACTATCACACCAAAATTAACTGTGGAAGTATTTTTTTTTAATAGATCTATTCCAGGGAACATTATTTTGTTGTTTTCTTTTTTTTTTTTTTTCAGATAGGTTCAGAACAGAGCTAATATCTGCTGTATGCAGCTCCAAGGATCCCAATGCTCAATAACTCCAGAAGTATAATCAAATAGGAACTAAAGTAGTAAATACAGAGAAATTGTTTAACTCATTACACAGGTAATTCTCCTTTTCTCATAGTTCAGAGCTATCTTTAGGGAATTTCTATGAAGATGGTAAGGGGGAGATGGGTAAAATACAATTATTGGGGGAGGAAAATCTCAATCCATACCACTCATATCAGTTTGATGGTAGCGTCAGCAATAGATACCCAGAACATGGAGAGTGATAGCAGGTCAGCAGGAGAGCATCTGAAGAGCAGCACAGAGGAATCCCAGTATTTCCAGCCACTAGGTTACCTTCTGGGGGCCCCTCAAATGCCTCTATGCAAGTGAATGTAGCATGAGAATCAAAGAAAGAGAGTTACAGATGTGGGCACGCTTGCAGGGCTGTGATCTTACCGGCATCACAGACACGGTGGGATCTTTGACTGGAAAGTAGGAATGGAAGGATACAGACTTTTTACAAAGGACAAGCAAGGAAGTGGCATCATCCTCTGTGTCAATGAACAGCTGACTGCATGGAACTCTGTCTGGGGATGAATGAGGAGCTGATCAAGAGTTTATGGGTTAGGATTAAAGGAAGCTCCATGATAGGTGACAGACTAGTGAGGATCTGCTGCAAGCCACCTGTCAAGGAAGACCAATCAGATAAGGTCCCCTACAGACAGATAGGAGCAGCCTCACGTTCACAAAACTTGACCCTCGTGGGGGATTTTAACCACTCTGACATTTGTTGAAAGGACCATACAGTCAGGTGCAAGCAATCCAGGACATCACCGGATTGCCTTGATGATAACTTCCTTCCCCAAGCGATAGAGGATCCAGCAAGGAGAGGTGTGCTGGACGAACAAGGGGGATGTGAAACTCAAGGGTAGTCTTGAGTGCAGTGACCATGAAATAGTGGAGTTTAAGTTCTTTAGGACAGCAAGGAGGGCACATGGGAAGCTCACTACTCTGGATTTCAGGAGAGCAGACAGGGATCTTCTTGATAGAGTATGGTCAAAGAAAGCTTGTTAATATCCAAGAAACACATTTTCCTGACTTAGGAATACTACATGCCAACAAAGAGGAAGTCATGCAAAAATGCCAGAAAGTCTGCTTGAATAAGCAAGGAGGTCCTGGGCAAACTCAAAAAAAGAAGCCTTTTATTTGAGAAGGAAAGAAGAAGGAAGAAATGAGGACAGGTAGCCTTGGAGGAATACAGAGAGATTGTCTGAACAGCCAGGAATCTGGTTAGGGAAGTCAAAGCCCTGATGCAATTAAATCTGTCCAGGGACATCCAGGGCAAGAAGAAAAACTTCTCTGAGTGCATTGGTGATGAAAGGAAAGATAGGGAACATGTGGTTCCTCTCTGGAAGGAAACAAGAGACTGCTATATCAGTATACAGAGAAGGCTGAGGTACTCAGTGACTTTTTTCCATTTCTCACCTACAAGTGCTCCAGCCACAGTGGCCAAGGAGCAGAAGGCAAAGGTAGGGATTGAGAGAATAAAGAACTGCTCTCTGACCTTGTAAGGAATCTGAAAGTGCACAAGAGTTAAAAAGGCAGTGAAAGAGGGCTTTAAACTGGAGATAATAGAAAGAAATTATTTACTGAGGATGGAAAAACACTGAAACACGTTGCCCAGAGAAGTTGTGAATGCCCCATCCCTGGAAATGTTCAGTGGGGCTTTGAGCAACCTGGTCTAGTGGGAGGTGTCCCTGCCCATGGCAGGGGGTTGGAGAAAGATAATCTTTACAATCCCTTCTGGAATGACCCAAGCCATTCCAGAGTTCTAAATCCTTTTCCTAAAAACTAAAGAAGTGTACTTTTTTCCAGGACAACGGTAAGGGAATTAATCTTGATTAATTCAGGCATTAACTGAATGTTTGCAAGTTGCAAAACTATTTTTCCTTACATATGCACTTTAATTCTCAAATAAGAATTCCCTTCGCTTTGATATGAATCCAGGAACTGGGTGGACAATTAATCCAGAATAGCTATCATGGCTAATGCCCCCTGGTAGATATGCACCAAACAAAGAAAATTATCTTTTCTTATAAATTGTAGCCAAAGAGATAGACAATAGATGCTTTCCCCACATATTATATCTAAGAAAACTTAAACTCTCCATCAAATGCAAGTTTATTTCTCTCTAGAATCCATCTAGTGTACAAATACTTATCTGCATTCATGCTCTATTTCCTTCTTTTTTTTTTTTTAAGCAATACTACGAACATTGTACTGCATAATCATATTACATGGGCCAAGAAATATCTTATGGTTACAGGAAAATGAAAACTAATTCTTAAACATTGCTGCAGACTAACCTACAGGTACACATGCTTTAATTGCAAATTTGATGAATATGTTAGTGAAATTAAAAATAACCCAAAGCATAAATCCTGTCTCAGATGAGCTTCACTTAGCACTCACACTATTCTGAAATTACAATCTAAAATGGACTGGAATTTACTAATGGTTTTTTGAAACTCATAATCTATTTTAATATCCTTTTACGCAAACCAAGCAAATCCAGGCTATTACAGAGCAGCCTTACTCAGATTATGTTCATGTTTCTTGACTATTTTTTCCTTGATTTTACAGAGAAGAGGCAAAGGAATTAGATTAAATTTGGGGAGTATTCTCATTGTTGTGAGGAAACATCCTGGAGGAGGAATGAGCTATTAACATTCTCTCTTCAAGCAAGAAGCTGTCCCAGGAGATACATAAGAAACAAGAAATAACAAAGACTGAAAAACAAATTGATGAAACTAGAGATGGCTGCAGACCTGAAAACAGCTTTTCACACTTTCACAGTTACTGTTTGAATTGAACAGTTTAGATTTGCAAACAGATGGAGAAATCCACTCATTTCTTTAAAAATCCTTGTGAAAAATGTGATTTACATTAAATCCAATTTTAAAATAAATACCAATGCTTATATTTAGTCTGCAAAATCATATCTTGTGTAATATTAAGGAGTGTTGAGGGGACAAACCACAACAGAATTTGAAACATTGCTTTTAATACTTGAGCTGGGATTCATTGTTTCAGTGTTCACAAGTTAGGTTTCCAATGTTTTGTATAGGATTAGACTGCAAATTAGTCAAGTACATTAATTAGCTCCTCCTCTAACGTGGTTTACATCAATTCCATGTATCAATACTCTTTGCCCTGGTTTATTTATCTCACATGAGTCCTATCTACAACAGTGAAAAGTCTAATTCATTACACAGAGGATCAGTGACATTATAGACCATTATACATACACATGTATTAACATTATACATACACATGTCTTTTTTCTGAACAACAATTATAGCAAATTTAGGAAACAAAAGGGCTTGGAGTGATCAAATCCATTAGCAGACATAAAAATGCAAATATTTAATGAAAAAATATTTAAAACCAAGCATTTATTAAACCATATTGGGATTTGTCCTTGGTGAAACCTGCCGCTGCAGACACCCTGCTATAATTCTTTTTTTTCTCTCCTCACTCCAGGCTGCTCTTGATGTGTAGGTTCAAGTCATAGGCTTCAGCATTATTATGAATATTTCCCTTCTCACAAAAGACACCCTCATGCAAGAAATCTTCTCAACATCCCAAAATATTACAAAGAAACAATAATTATGGCTAATTACTCATTCCCAGTACACTTATTTGTGGTTTACAATTTCAAAAGAGTGAATTGAAGCCAGGTGCATAAAATAGGCTTAATGAGAACATCAGAAAATAGTTGCTTTAGCTGTAAATTGCTACTTTTACATGATGTATTTTATTTTTAGAAAAAAATTTGTTGCTTGTAAAAGATATAATATTAGTAGGGCTAGAAACTGAGTTCTTACATTTCACCCCAGAAATATACTACCAGTGGTACCAAAAGTTTGCTAATATTAATATAATATTAATATTCACTAATACCTGGTGGGGTAGAGTAATATTGCTTGGCTTTAGCTGTACCAACTACCAAGTCCCACTGCCTCTCTCAAGGAGTTTCATCCACCTTCTGTATTTAGTGCTTGCTTTTACGATGCAAACTACACCATTTCTTCTACTATGATTATTTTTCCCTCCCTAACTGAGAAACTGTTCTTTGCCCTGTCTTTCCTTTAGGTCTTCACTTCTAAGCAGGGACACAACCATCTTCTGCTTTCTCCTTCTGAGAAAATCCATCATTCAATATCAAGTTTCTGCCTTTCTCCTCTCTCTTTATGACATACAATTTTCCTCCCTGTATCCTGGCCTCTATAAATACTGGTGATTTTTCTTAAGGCTCCCACCTACGAGCTGTTCCTTTTTGACTTAGCAAGGGGCAAAGCCTTCAGACTGCACACCCATGCCTTCCTCTCCTCACTGGCATCGAGCATGAACTACTGATATAGAATGAAGTGATTCCCCTCTCTCTCCCACCTTTGTTATGCCTCATTTTGCAGGGAGTTTCTGTCAGCTAGATGCTGGATCAGACAACATGAGACAAGAGACAGCAGCTAAAAGCAAAAAAGCTTTAACTGTGATGGAAGGCTTGTCTTTTAGCTGCAGATAATTCCTCCTTGCTTTTCTCATTCTCCTGTTTGAGCACTTCTGCAGCCTCAGGTCAGATTTGCAGATGCAAAAACCTAACCTTTGTCATTGAGCAAAGGCCCGAGACAAAAGCATTCTCTTTGCCTTCCAAGGATAGAAATGTATTTTGATCACAGTTAATCTGAGACAGACTCACGAACACTCCCCCAAAAGATAGAAAACTCTTCTATTTTATCAGTTATACTGAATATCTCTTAACTTTGTTTCCTTTTGCTTATGTAGTTAGTAATATCATAGAATAACTTTGCCTTTGGGGAAAGTATTAAGACTTTAAGAAATCATTGTGAAATCATTGCATAGCTGGGTGCCAACATAGTTTCCTGGAGGTCCCAAGACTAACCCCTGCTCTAAGGCAAGAACAAAGTATCCTAAGATGCAGGAAGTACTGCCTGAAAGTCCCTGGCTTGTGTACTGGCATTGACCTGGGAGACCAGAACAACACTATCTGGTCTTCAGGTTTCTGAAAGTAAAAAATGGCCCTTGATTAAAATGAAGCAAGGAATTGCCAGGAAAATTATGATGAACTGCAGGCTGGTTTCATACCTACAGCTGTGGCCCACAGACTCCTGGTTACTTGATGTGGCTGGAAGGCTTTCTCATTAATGCTGATGATGGATTATCTTTAAAGCTTCCTGTAAATACAGGATATGTGTAGATATGTATGAGTGTGCGCATGTGTTATTTTTTCCCTCAGCTAGATTCTCCCTCAGAAAAGTAAGAACTTGAGGTTTGGTTTTATCACAATGCACTTTTCTGCCTATCTACAATCATAATACATCTGAAGTCCATTAGGTAACCAGTTAGATTTAGGATGTACCTTTCCCAATTTGCCATACAGAGCTGATATCACTTCAACATTTACATTCCTCAGCATAAGTAACAATGAATAATGTCCTCAAAACAATAAGTAGCATTTCTTACATCTTTATACATAATTGAAATTTTTAGTATCTTTTAAATTGTGTTTTCTCTAGAAGTAAAATTGGTCCTAGATTTTAAAGAGTGTATCTTCAACATTCAATATTTCTATTCAATGAGGATAGATCCTCATTGTTGGCAGCAAGAACTGTCTCTTTGCCTCGTATACACTCAGGCTAAAGTAATATCTTTCTAATTGCTCTTTCCCTTTAATTTAGCTGTAAATGAGGAAAAATTGTGGCATAATTTGAAAAATAATTTCCTATCCTAATTTCTTATGGCCAATGTCTTGCAGGTTACAGATTTCTGACTGACCAATAGTTTGAATGTATTAAAAATGGTCAGTACAAAAATAAGGAAGACAAAAATGAATCTGGTAATCCCAGCTGTTTCCTAGAGTAATCTGGGAGGAAAAGAGTGTTACTATGTTTTACAGTAGTTGTATGAGTCTATCTAACAGATCCTAAAGGATGTACAGCACCATTTAGGTGCAAATACTGATAAAATTTCAGCAATATTCTCTTACGTCACATATCACATAGCTGTGCTAGACCTCTAATAAACTTCTTGGCATATTATCTCCTTGCTAAACACATATTCTTTCTCTAGTTCCCAGCAAAAGCAAGCCAAATCCAAATCCTTTGCAACAACTCTTCAGAATGCATTTTTCAGATGGCATTGTCATTTGCTCCCGGTTTCTTCAATCAGCTGTCACAGATATGCTGGAAATGTGTCTTGTCCAGAAGGTTTATGCATACCTGGAAAAGGATAAAAAAGTCTGAAGCATGGGTATTGTCCCAGCAGGCTCCAGAGGACCCCTTAATGCAGCTGTTAATACTCAGGAGTGTGTGGTGGGATCTCAGCCCAAGTGACCTCAGATGTGAGCACTGTGCCCCCTGTCACCTTGCTAAAGGGCGAGCCAGTGCTTGGCTTCTCTGCCCACTGCTGAGGTGCAGAAAGGCAGAGCCTGATTGTTTGAACATTTTCTTTCATGTTTTACTGTCTAGTTTACTTTACTGAGATAAGGACATTTTTATTTTTTCTATTTTTACTACCGATGGGATCATCAGGAGAGAGTTTCCCATAAAGAAGAATAAAGATTACCAGCACGATAAAAATTAGTACTAAATTCTGTCCAATGGTCTCTAATCTTCCTCCTCTATGTTGTGACCTATTAAATGTCACTCTAGTAGTGTGCAAAAAGACTGTAGCTTTACATTTCCCACAGAAAGCCATGTTGTGGGTCACTGAGAAGCAGCTGAGGTCTCACAGCTACCCAGGATGAACAAGGAGAGGGATGCTTTCAGAGAAATGCCCCCATAGCCACATCTCAGCAAAGACACAAGATGTAAAAGAGGGTTCTCCTGCTCCTCCAGCCTCCCAAAATACTCCTTCCCAGGCCTGACCTGGCCATCACACCTACCCAGATGCTGGGCAGATGCCCAGAGGGTGACTGTGACCCCTGCAAAACAGCAGCCTTTCCATTCAGGTCCTGCTTCTGGCGTGGTAGGTTGAGTAAAGAGCCATGCTTCACTGCAAAGCCACACCAGAACCTAAAGAACAAAAATATGTAAAGAAATCAAATGAAGCCCAAGAGAAAAATTTCTTTACCTTTCAGGTGAGCATCTGAACCCAATTTTTTTTCAAAGTTATTTCTGCATGTGAAGTTGTAAGCACTGGTGCCCTAAAGGAAGGGGGGAAACAGAGGGTCATGCATCCAGAGATCCAAGGCTAGAAATAAACACTGCAGCCCCTTTCTGCTCCTTCATAAAAAAGTCAGAACCAGACATTTTAAAATTTGGTATTTTATCAGATGACCAAATTTAAATAGCAGCTTGAGCTTGAAGTAGTCATGTACAGGAAAGAAATTTCTTTCTTTCTTTCTCTTTCTTTCTTTCTTTCTTTCTTTCTTTCTTTCTTTCTTTCTTTCTTTCTTTCTTTCTTTCTTTCTTTCTTTCTTTCTTTCTTTCTTTCTTTCTTTCTTTCTTTCTTTCTTTCTTTTTTTCTTTTTNTCTTTCTTTCTTTCTTTCTTTCTTTCTCTTTCTTCTTTTTCTCTTCCCTGTGCCATTCAAGTGTTGTTTCAAATAGGATAATTTTGTCATTCAAGATTCAAGGTTAAGATTTGCTGCTATTTATGACTCTAAACTCCTTCAAACCAGTAAACTATCACAGTAATTCCAGAAATATAATGAAAAAAACTGAACTGAGAATTGAGAATCCTGTGGGCTACAAGGAATGGAATATATTAACATTCACCTCTAAATGCTTTTCTTGGTTGCTTATATATTAAAATATAATAGTAAAAAATACTCCTTGAAGCATCTATGTGATTGCATGTTGGTCTCCTTTTGAGAAACACAAATTACTGTTTATATTTCTTCTCTGTGAGGGTTTGCAGCACAACAAAAGCCCAGTAAACAGTGATGAATGGCTATCCCTTCTCATTGGGGGAGCAGCTTTTGGAGTGCCCACATGCTAACCCTGCCCTTACCTGGCTGAAAGATAAATCAGAGGGTGAAATTTTCTGACTTTCAACCCCTCTTCTAGCTGAATGAGTCTATTCTGTTCACATGTGAGTTAAACTATTTTGCTTTCCTCTTTCATTTTTGCCTTTGAAGAGAGAGTAAATTGCAACAACCCATGCCTATTATTAAGACCTGAAGAGAACATGTTTAAATTAAAGATTGTACAAACATTCAAGCAGCAGTGTAATAAGCTCCATTTGGGAGGCAATGTAGCAAGTTTTGTATTTTTTATGTGGTTCATTACTTAAAACTAAACAACAATTGCTAGTTTTATTGGTGCCATTTCACAAATGCTGGGATTTTCTCTGTTGGTGTTGAAATCTAGTATAATTTCAACTTTTTTCCTTCTTGACATTTTACTCTACTAGCTTAATATTGATCATCAGATACATACTGTAATCTCTGCTTTCTGCAAGCTGTAACAGGACAAGAAAACACAAAAAAATCCTCTGGAAAAAGCCTAACCACACTGTTTTTTATAGTAATATAAGGCTTACATCTGAGACTACCACATCATCCCCCTGGTTTTATTCCACTTTTTACCTTGAATGAATTACTTAATGATGGGATGTAAACCTTTGCTAAAAGGCAATGTGGTGAGACCAAAATTCCAGCAAACTGTACTTATTATTTCTGAAAAGGACTGTAGAAGGAAGTGCCATCTTCTAAAGCTGCTATTTTGAAATATGTTAGAGTACAGGACCAATTTTATCACCCACCCATTTGTCTGTCTATACATTTCTGTCTGTCTATTTGCTTCTCAGAAGCTCATTTCATTCCAGTCCTCAAAGAGAAAATAACATTTTTTCCCTTTAAAGTGTTTTTTTGCCCCAAACACTTGTCACAGCCTTAAACACTTAAACAGAGCCTCTGACAGAGATGCAGTATTACTTTGGCTTGGGTTATTAAATGGTATGCCATGAATGGCTGCCTGGTATAGCCTCTCTTTCATGCAAGATGCTGCGGGTGACCCAAGGACAGTTTGTGCCTTTCATGAATGCCATGTAGGTGGAAAAGTGAAACTTCAGCACAAGCCAAACTAGCCAGTAGACTGGGAGAGAGGAAAATATTTCGGGATCCCTGTTGCTTTCTTATTGTCTGGGACTGTAGGTAAGACATGACGTATGCACGGGGAAGTTGGGATATGTTTGGGTACAGAACCTGGCAGGAGAACCAGGGGACAGATGGTACCAGGAGGTACCCAGAAGTAACACTCATTTAATGTCACCTAGTTAGCAAGAAGGAGATAACTTTTTTGTGTGTGGTTTATTCAGAAGTGAGAATTCTTGAAACCACACAACTTTGAGCAAATATTCTATAAGGCTTGTGGATTTGAAATCTCTCAGCTGGTAATCCCATAAATCTTCTGAAAAACAAAAGGTCTGTTTGTTTTTCCAAAACTTTTTTTTTCAAATATTGCACTAGCAAAATTTCTTAGATGGTGTTTCTTTCCTGAAGGTTGCAGTGGAAAGCACCCTAAGAAACCATTGTTTGATGTGGTACAAGAACTACTAGAATAAATTATTTTAGGCAAAGAGAGAATGAACAAAGACTACAACTAAGATTTTTTTTTTCCTAGCTAAAAGGCAGGCAGGACAAAAGAGAGACCAAGTGCTTCTCTGCTCTAGGAATAGCAAAGTCATTATTCACAGGACTTCTCTGGGCTGGAAATCACTTTAAAAATGCAAAATGCCTTGGCACAGTTCCAGAACAGAACAATTCTTGCTGCAAGGAGCTACCAGCTTGCTTTGTGAAAAAGAACTTGACATTTGGGATAGTCCATAAACACCAAGAATAAGCTGGGAGTGCAATCGAAAGCACAAACCCATTCTTGCAAAGTACAGATGGGGCCTACAGAAATACCAAACCAGAAGGATTGAATAAGTAAGTTACTCCTCTCTCTCACCCTCTCCCCGTCTATCTGTCTCTGTTTTTAACCATCCTGAGCTTTAGAAATGCCAGCTTATTTAATCTCTAAAACCATCTGTGTAGCTTTTCTCAGTGGTATCCTTTCACTTACATCCTGTGTCATTGGTTTGTCTGTCTCTCCTGATGTTGATAATGTTGTTAGCAGCTTCTCTTGAAGTTTCCTATGAGCATACTTTGAATGACAAAGAGGTGTAGAGGGAAGGACGGACAAGGCAAAGCAAGTACAGAGCTGACTTATAGCCTTGTGCATATTGAGTAAGTTTAGTTCTGCCTTGGTCTATTTTTCTTTAGCAACAAATTTTTTAACCAGAGAGAATTTTGTAAGAAAGGGCGATGTCTCCCCAGCTGCTGCTCCTCTGTCCTGTAGTGGCCTCCTTGGGGAAGGACCTCAAGGCACTGTAGAAGTCTGGCTACTGTGATACCATTGTTGTTTCTTCAATTATTTGATAAAAGTGTCCATGGTACTTTCTCAAGCTGCATAAGAAAAGAGCCCTTTGGCTAACCACCTGAGACAGAGGATGTTCTTAAAATCATGGTGGTTGTCATTTTTTCTTTTTTCTGAACAACAAATTAACTGTTTAGTTGTCACATAATCCTGATATTTAAATAATACTTCCTGATTAATAATAATTCCTTCCTTCCACACTTTTCTATCAAGTCTTCCTTTTTGCAAAGACTAAGTGCCCTAAAGGCACTTAACTGTAGCCCACTGTCTAAGGGCACTAAAATCCCTTTATTTCTCCCACTTCTCCAGGAATCCACACCAGCACTTTTCCTTGAAAATAGCACATTTTGCTGTTTATGTCTCTCTGGTGCAGAAACTGTCCTGGTTGTATGAGGAGTGGTTAATTCCACAGTTAACCTCTCTCGATCTTTCTGCCACAGCAGATGAGCAGGCCTCAAGATCGGGAGGCCAGGGAATAGGGTGATGAAGCAGCTATCAGCTCTAAAAATATATTATTTTTTGTTCTGTTCTGTTCACACCATGCCATTTCACTCCTATCCAGTCTGTATCATCAGCACGACTTAATTCTTCCCAATCGATCTCCCTTCAGCCCTTGGCAAAATGAGCAAGTCAGACAACTGCAGCTGGCCCAGCAACTGTGGCAGGGGTGCACAGCCTCCTCTAGAGAGGCAGTAAAAGGGGAATAGCGAAGATGTCCAGAAGAATTGCTATGCCTCTTTGGCACTGATAATCCCTCTTTCAAGGGGATTACAGAGGACAAGACCCCTTCACAGTCTCTCATTCCGGCAGTGGGAGGTCTGTGCACACCCAAAGCAGGGCTGTGCTGCCTGAGGTTGCTGGCTGGGGACAGGCAGCAGACAGCAGGAGTCCTGCCCAGTGCCAAACTTACAAGCAGCCCCTAGACTTATCCTCCCATCCCTGTAACACCAGCAGCTGCAACAGATGTTAACTGCTGGGTGTGGATGTTGCTCCAAGCCCATCTCCTTGCTGCTCCTTGCAGGTGTGGAGTGTCACACTGTGTCTCAGACTGTATTTTCCCCCGCCAAGGAATAGCTATTTCTTTGAGGAACTAATAAACTAGCTGCTTTCTGTGTGTTCAGTTGGCTACAGGCTGGTGAATACATAGACAGATGAGGAGAGATTTGACCAGTGTTTTCTCCATCTTGGGTATTTCCAAGTATCCTCTGATGTTCATGCTGACTGCTAGGAAATGCGGGCTGGTTGGACAGGCCAAGGACTCCTCACTCTCCCTCCTCTACATATCTCTTTCCAATTTTGCCCCAAGATTTCTAATAAAATTTGGAAACTCCTTCAATCTTATTGGCTAGGAAATATGATCATACTCATGTGAATGACTCACCACAAGGTCTTCAAACTCTGCTACCCAGGGAAGTCAAGTTTGGCTTTTCAACATCAGGAAATCACAAAACGTTTTATGAGTCCCCTTTTGCAGCAGTACAAACTTGAGAAGTGACTTGGGAACTAACACCTCCTAAAATACAATGCTCTTCTCCATCCTCAGCAATCCATACACTTTAACAAGTTTTTTCCTAAGAAGTCTTACCCATTCAGCATAGCTCAAAGTTGCAATTATTGTACAAAGAGGATGATGCTCAATCTTCACAGTATGCCATAACTGGAACAAGCCCTTTTTGTAGACCAAGGAACAAAATTGAACCTGAGACCTTGCTGTTCTGGCTTACTTAGAGTCCTTACAATCCTCACTGTCAGAAGTCCATGACCTTTTTCCTTGCTTCCCATTCACCCCTGCAGCCTAGGTTTTTGCAGTGAAAAGATCCCTCTCTTCTCACAGACATCACAGAGTGCAGAATTTCAACACTCAAAATTGCCTCCACACCGTGTCTTCAAACACTTGTCTGATCTTTCCTGACAACACCATTGTTACAAGCCTCCAATTGTGTAGTTATCAGCCATGTACTTAAATGGAATGCCCTGGTTTACATACAACTTCTATTTGCATGTCTGTCATTGTACCTCTACAACTAACCATGAATAAAAGTACTGTTGCTCAGCAGTAGAAAAACTGTCTTTACTAGCACAAATTCTTTTTTAAATTCATAAGAAATCAGCATCATTAATGTCTTGCAAAATTTTGCATAGCCTTTTGCAAACCTTCTGCAATCACAATGTTTTGTTGGGGAATACAAATCCCGTGCAACATCTTCTGCAACTTTGCTGACTGGTCCTTCCCTCCTCCTGCAAAACTCTGCTCCTAGCTCTGAGGTGATGTTTCCAAACAGGCAGAGCAGGTAGAGTAGAAGTAGAAGGGAAGAAGATAGAGCATTTTCCTGTAACAGGCAAATATTTGCATGTTTTTCTTGACAATTATTTCAGAAATAATTAATCTGGTCAAAACAAAGCTGAAAAATACAAGTGCAGAAAAACACATCTTGCTGGACTGCCCATCTGTAGATAAGCAGCAAAACTTGTCCTGGGGTCAGCAGTGCAAATTCACCCAATTACTGATTGTGGGACACAATCCGTGTAAGACTCTTCTCCATTGACAAAGTCCAAACTCAGAGCACTTGCTTCCTCAAAATGGTATTTTATCTTCTAAATTGAAATTTCTCCCATTTGAAAGAATTTCTTCAGCTTAATATGACAGACATCACATTGCTCCCATAATGGTGATTAATACCTTCTTCTGTAGAGTAGGATGGAAACAGACAGCAAGACTCAAGGAAGTGGGGTAGGGCTGTGGTATCCCAGCCATAACAGAGAGTAAATAAGCTGTTCTTCAGGCAAGTTACCAGAAATCAAAAAAGGGAATGGAGAGATCTGCCTTGGGCACAGTGACAGTACAGGGATAGCCTGAGAAGCACAGGACAGTTAAGCACAGGCCAGAGACCACAGTTTAAAGTAGCTTTGACTCATCATCTTAATTTTGAGTTTTCAGAGGCCAGAGGGGTTTAGCAGGGATGCCCCAGTGACACCCCAGGATAATCTCTGCTGCTCTAGGACCTGCCACGTGCTGCAGCCCCATGCCATGTTCAGCCCAGACGCTTCACCCCAAGCATCTTCAATCCACCACACTTGGGTCATCTCAGGAGCAACGCCAGCTACTTCACTGAAAAAATCCTGGCTCCTCAAGCCAAGCTGAGTTCATACAGGGGAGGCAGTGGCAAGCACCACACAAGCACACAGGTGGCCAAAAGAAGCTTAAGTCCAAAGATGATTTGAGGTCAGTGGCTGCAACTGGAGAGCTGCTGACAGGCTTCTTAGTCAACAAACTCTGTAAGGGGCAAAAACTCTTACCATTCTTCAATAATATAAGTCCTAAAAAGCATGGAAGGGAGATAAGGGGAGGAATGTATCTGATCTTTCTACCTCCTGTTTGAAGCCTGTATTGCTCACTCTCTTCAGACCCAAGGGTCTAGTTTGTCTATTCAATTCATAATTCCCTAACACAGATACGGCTCATAGAATATTTGAGGTCCCCATCAGAATTTAGTGATGTTATCTCACTGATATCCAACAGTTGTGATAACTTGTATATGTTCATCTGTAGGAGATAAAAGCATACAGGCACTTAGCAGTGAGAGACTCTTGGACTTGAGAACATCTCAACAGTCCTCAGTAGTGAAGTCTCAGAGCTGAAATTCAAACTAAGGTTTTAAAACACTAAAGAACTTTATTATTTTTCTGTTTGTTTCATTAGCAGGAAAACGCAAGTTCTTTCATGTAGAGTTACTTATAACAGAAGCTGACTAGCGCCAAATGCCCCGCTGAATTCACAGTGGGACTTGTAGAACTGGATTGTATAGCAACAAATGCCAACTGCTTAATGTCTCACTGAATTATAGATTTTTGGAAGACTGTTTAGTAAGAAGCAAAACAGTTAAGGTGGTTTCCACTTAATTTTGCGCATGTATATGAGACTAACAGTGACAACATATTTCAGGAGTATTAAATTATTGTTTCACAGTCCTTGTAAATCTGAGCCCTTAATATCACATACATTAGCCCCATTTATATTATGCATTAAGATATAATTAATATTAAAAAAAAGAAAGGCAGGTCACTTTTTAAAAGATCTAAGACCTTTCTTTTTTTCATAAGCAAATTATTCTTTTTTCCTCCATGTCTCAAGATTTTTCCTCCAAAGGTGTTAATGCATTTCAAAAGAGGAATGACAGCAGTAGGTTCTTTTGCTTTGTACTTAATTTTTTTGTATGATTCTGTGTTTACCATTTAAATTCAAGTAATTTGAATTAGGCTACAGCATGCAGCTTTAAGCAATTGTGTATTAGTGAAACATGAGGAGGCCCTAGTTTGTTCAGGATGCCATCCATCACTGGGGTGGGAGTCACCTTCTTCCACAGTAGGTATGCTCAGCACGGTGCACAATTAATGTCATGGTGTTCTCCTGGATTTATTCAGCATTGCCTTCTGATGGGTTCTGCTCTCAGCAACTGAAAAGTTACACCAATTTTATACAAACTCCTGCCGTTTCCACCAGCTCACGATTAAAGCAAACTGTCTGCAAGATTAAGCTCTACAGAAAAGAACAAGTAAAATAAATGAGAGGGCATCCAGCATCCTGCTAATTATTGTGCTTGTGCACGCATACACAGTCTGTGTGTGGGTGTGTATGTGTGTGTATCTGCCTTATTAGCAGCAAGGGCACTACAGGAACTACTTAATAGTAAAGTCATCCAGGATTTCCCCGCTTCATCTGCTAACATTTTTGATAGACTTTAACATGTTGGACTGAATTATTCTAGGCAGATTTTCCTGCAGGCTGTTCACTTAAGGAAATATCCAGTTTCAGACTATTGGTTGTTTTCTTTTCCTAAGAACAAGTTTAAGAACAAAATATATATCCTAGCCTCATCTTGAAAGGTTAACAGCGTATTTGCTACTCCTGTGCAAACTAACCCAAATCTGACCATGTTACATGCCTTCCTGAGATCACAGTCCAAGCACAGGAAAGCAGTTAAATTCCTGAAAGAGTCTGTGCTTTCAGGGCATGGACCCCACTGGGGTGCCTCAGCAGTGCCCAGCAGCTGCTGTCCAAGGCTGCTGCTGCTCAGCTGGAGACGGTGACCAGGGCTGGCAGCAGAGCCCCCGCTCGGCTCACTCTCAGTGATGAAACTGCCCTCTTCAGCTAGAGCCAAGGTGGGCTGCCCATGGATCATTGGCTGTGGAGGGGGTGACAGATGAGCCATGTCTGTCTATGGTGTGTTTGTCCCAAAGAGTTTGGGAGGCACTTGGGGTTCCAGCGCTTTGGGGCTCCAGCGTTTTCTCTGCCACCACATGGCTGTGATGGCTGCTGCCAAGGCTTTGCTAGCACTGAACCACGTAAAGGCTGTGGCTAACTCTATCAGCTTTCCACAAGGGTAATCAGCAGAGATCTTCGGTGGCTGAAATTAGTGGCACCCCTGGACCACAACCTTTCTTCTTTCTTTTTCACCTGAAAAATTAAGATAACAATGTCCTTTGATCTCAGAGAGGGAAAACAGAATTCAATGCTATTTGTGAGTCACCTGAAAACAATAGCAGTGCCTGCCACTAAAAAGCTGTGGATGGAATTAATAATTATGTATCCAGATCACAGCTTGAATAGAGTGCAATACCCGAGACCTGGGGCCACGTGCTGAACTATGAAGATAAAACAGAATATTGAAAAGCTGCCCAGCAAGTGATCCTAATCCATCCCAGCCACCTGTGGGTAAAAAACATGTAGCTGTATGATGGAGCATTCATCATAATGTGAACAGAACTCAATTAAACATGCACAGGCAAATTTGATTTTGTTATTTCCTAAATTCTAAGGGCTTGCTTTTGTAAACAATCATATGCTTTCAAAGTGTATTTTTGAACATGATATATGTATATGTCTTGTGTACAAATACAGGTACGAATGTACACTTTGTTCCCTCATTTGGCTTTCACTTCACTCTGGAAAAAAATATTGCCTACAGCTCGTGAGTGGGTGGGTGGAAGGAAGGNGGAAGGAAGGAAGGAAGGAAGGAAGGAAGGAAGGAAGGAAGCTTGCTCTACTCAACCTATTAAAGTGAACAGAAGAACTAGTGGTTTCCTGTGCTTTAAACAAAGTAAGGGATTTAAAAGAGTGCTTATTTGCATGCTCAGCCTACTTCCAAAGCCAGACATATTACGTGCCTGGACATATACTTATCAACCTGATTATCATAGCAATCTCAAAATCTTGATCACACTCTAAATTGGTGCAACTATCATGAATATCCTTATGTGCACAGTTGCTGATGCCAGTAATTTCAAAGTTCACCATAACTTTAATATCCACATTCTGAAGACACCAGGACAATAACTTTCAGCTGTCGAGATAGTTCATCCTGTGCCACTTGAAACCACCTTGAAAGATTAGTGTTTGCAGTACTCCTAAAGTATTCCCAAAATATCCTCAAATTGGGATGCTTGGTTTAGCTACTTGGAAATTCAGTCCTAGGAGACATTCAACTCTTGGTTTTACTGCAGAGCAGCAGTGGCAGATTAGCCATCTGCATCAGAAATGGGCAGTTCTTGTAACTAAGGCAGTAGCAACACAAAGAGGAACAGTTTGAAAGAAGAGTCTAAGTGCAGGGCTCCCCAAATATGTAGCCCCACTGACTAAAAATCAGCAACATATTCACTATTCAGTCACTGCCACAGTGGCCTTGCTGGGTTTCACAAGTTGCAGAGGAAAGATTTATTCCTGACTTGACCCCACTTCTGCCAACTCTGCAGAATCCTGGTGAACACGCTGCAAAGTATCTCATTAGAGACCACCCCAAACACTGCATGGACATCCTGGGGCAGCTGCTCACAGGGTGTTTGTGGAAGAGGACACCTAACAGACATACACCAACCTAAAGTACCACACTTACGGGAACTGAAGAAAATACCATCTCAGCATAATTATTTTCTGGCAAGAATTCTCTAACCAGTATTGAAATGGCATTAATGAAAATGTTCCATAATAAAAATTCAAAGTCATTACTCTAAACACTGTAATGATTTAGGATTACTAAGCAATTTGCACAAATTAATTGGAGGCAGTAAGTTAAATGCAGTTTTGTACTATTGAATCAAGGCAAGCCTTTGGGTCAGGAAGAATTCACAAATACCTGTAGCAAACACGTCCCTGCCTTGCATTGCTGATGTTCTCTCCAGCACTGAAACATCCAGCATTTGAAGCTCAAGTGACACATCAGTGCTGGACTAGTGTGTTTGTACTAGTGCAAATTACTGCCTAGTTTGTCCAAAGTTTTCCAGTGAAACCTATAATCCAATATGTCTGTGTAAAATCCTAAAGCCGCCTTCATTATTGGGGTAGCTTTTCTTTTGGACAGGAAGTAAACCTTACACCAGTGAGGATTTATTATCTAAATGAGTTCTTCCCACGGTGAACCTCTCGATGACCTGCCTGCCAATACTAATGAAATCAACCCACCTTTCTTGTTTTGAGCAGTGCCTTTAAATTCCTAATTGGGTCCTTACAACCATGTACTATGCCTGACCAGTCAAAGCTCACATCTCTAATGAGTTTAGGCTTTCTCAAACTTTGAAAGAGTTCAGTAGCTACATCTAAAATTGGTAAGGGCAATAAAGTTGAAAAAAATCTAAAAATAAATCTCCTTACTTTATCTGCCTGAAAAAAATCCTGGTACACCTGACATAAATGCCACAGATACTTCAAAGGTGAAATATAGACAAGTCATTGCAAGATTCCATCTCAAAAAGCTCATATCCCATGCTCAAATAAGGAAAATATTTTTACACCTGAGTAAGAAAAGTGGGCAATGACAACACCTACAAATCAAGAATATTTTCTCAAGCAGACAATTTCTGATTAAGGAAGAGATAACACTCCTCTTTGGCTTCACTTATTATACCTACTTGAAAATGTAATATGAGGGTATGTTTTTACAGTTATTTGCATCTTTAATTGACGCCCCCTTCAGCAAAGGATTAATACATCAGAAGAAAATGAAAATACTCTAATGGTGATATAGGTTGTTTGAAATATAATGATTTTTCAGAGTTGCCAAACTCATTATTCCATATGTTGCTGTTACAAAAGTATGTATAATGTGAATTAGAGAAAGAAAAGGAAGCTTGTATTCACATCTGGACTTCTAACTGATACCATTTAAAAGGGCTGTGAGGTACCTGTAGGTAGAACTTATTCTTTTCTGAGTTTATTCATCATTTAGCAGTTTATCCATCTCAGGGAGAGTTTGTTATTTTGCAGGCTGGACTGCACCGGAACTTTATGGGTTGCTGTTCTCAGTGGAGCTTGATTTCCTGCTGTCTCTCTTCATCACCTTTCTCCTTTTGTAGATTCCTCTGCCATTCTCCTGCTCTGAACAGTGGGCATGCTTTTCATTTTAAAAATTACTCCTACTGTGAGCTCATTTAATGGAGTTGGACATCTGCGATTTTTCTCTTCAGTGGGTCTTTCTGCTTTTGATGAAAGAGTTCAGGTGTGTCCTGGTCATTGCTGCTTCCTTCCAAAATGAACTGCATTTACCTGTTTTTTCCCTACTGCCTCCTTGTTGCATCCATTTTGAAAAAAGCCAATGTTTCTGGTAGGCTGTAGAGGCAGATATGTTTTAATTCTTACTCCCCACCCAGGAGACCCCCACACACACTGTTCATTGCAAATACCTGCTGGGTGTGTTAGCCAACAGCACTGAGACATCAAATGGAAGGTTCTGCACAGAGAAGCATTTCCAGGCTTAGGACTATCATGGAGAGAGTGATGTCACTAGTTTTTGGGTTCCTCACCACAGCACCTGGGTGCTCCCTCTGCAAGGGAGCTTGCTTCTTGACAGCCCCTAGAGTGGTACTTCTGGCCAGGTGTTGCATTGTAGCCCCCTGCACAAATTTACTTTGACGCCCTAAAGAAACATCACTGCTGGTCTTAAGAAGCAGCATCACATCTCAAATGACAGCTTGTGGCCATTCTTCACTGTGCTATATCAGGCAGTTAAAACTAGCAAAATCGTTATTGTTTTTTTTTACCTATTGAACCTACCACTTAGTGCCACTCTGGTAGTAACTACAGCCTGGCAAAGCACCTCCGTGACAAATTTTTATTCTGCTCCTTTGGTCCTTCCTTCATTCACTGTAAAGTCCAGCATGTTAGTCAATAATTGTTCTTCCTCAGCCTAACATGCTTGCACAGGATAAAATTCTTGATGCACTGCTTCTTTCAAAATAAATATTGGAGCCTTGGAGCAGAGATATTATAATTTCACCCTGTCTTTTACTTATTCCATGACAATGTTATTTCCTGGGGGGTATTGCAGTGTTCTTTAAAATGCATAAATTTGGATTTCATTTCAGATCTTTCAAAATCAGGTACATGCTCCTGGGAAAGCAAAGGTCTCACAGTAAGTGCAATGCACAAGGATCAGTGTGATTAGGCAAGTTTCATTCCTGAGTATTGAAAGCTCTGGACTGTAATGGCCAAGTCCTAAATAGGAAATTAAAATTACAGCACCTGCATGCCAAGTGAAAGTCTTTAATTCTCTTAGATATCCTCCTACTCTACCTGTGAATTTATTTTCTTTACAAAAAAAAAATCCTTTCTAACAATTAGAAAGGCGAAGTAAAATTAGAACGTGGAAAATGAAGGATAACAGAAGAAATGTCAAATAATAGTTCCTTCCTTTTCATCCTCATGGAGTGATGTGTTCTTTCAGGATGAAGGTGAGGGATTATTACAGCCCTTGTTTGCATGAACATAGGTGGAATGGTATGGGTAGAGCCCTCTTCCACAGCCCTAGAAAGACATGAGTTCAGGGCTTTCTGCCCGTGCTTAGAAAACACCTCTCCTAAATAATGTTCTTTATGGGAAGAGAGCTGACAGCCACATTATCAAACACCTCACACTACAGTGCAAAGAAATAAACTTGGAACTGTGAATTCTATGTTACTTGTCAGCTCCAGGCCATATGCAGACCGTTCTTTAGCTTATCCATTGGTTTCTGAGGGTCAAAATTAAAGTTGGATGTTTCCACCCCCTTAACAACAACATTAGAAATTTTGGTGTGATTTAAGGGCATCTAGCCCTGCTCTCTGCAGGCCTAGGTTGCAAAGTATTTTGTCTTTTGTACACCAATTACATTACAAGTAATATTAGTGTACAAAAATAGTAATTTTGAAACCCTCTACTAGAAGGGCTTGGGACCACAGAGTCCATTATCAGGCTTTTATATTACCCAGGAAAAAGTAACTACAAGTGTAAAGGTACAAGTTATGGACAAGATCAGAAGCGGAAAACCTCTACTCTTCATTGTATTCTCAGCTGCTGACTTTAAACAGCACCCATGGTAAGGGATCACTCCCTGGGGCTCCATGGTGTGTGGGAGCAAGATGTCTGATGATACACACTTCAGAGAAATAGCAATAAGGTCTTTGGGACCACAAATACAATGAGCTGAACTCACCTGTGTGACACTGGTACAACCTCCTTGGATCTCAACCAAGGTCATGGGAAGCAAAGAGTTGTGCTTTGCATGTTAGCACTGAAATTTGCTGCTCTGAAAGGAACCTGTGAGAAGACATGATGACAAAGTATATAGCTTATTTCAAAAAGAGAGGGATTTTTGAAATCTAGGCTAGAGGTTATGACAAATGAGAGCGATATCAAACTTCAATAGCTATAGAAAGATAAGAAAAGCTGAAGATGTGATAAGAGACTTGTACAGTAGGAAGCTGACTGCAAGCATAGTACCACATGAGGAAACTAAGAATACTTTTCAGCACAATTAAAGTTACAAAGCATAAGGGAAAAGTAGCTTAGTTTTCTTCAAATCAAAGCTAAAGATGGTGTGCATGATCAGAAGTTGTACCATTCCTTCTTGGAAATGAGATTTAGTGGAGACTTTTTAATAAGTCTGCTCTAAAACATTCTGCTAAAATAAGCACAGAAAAATCAGGTTGTCCTGGTTTTTTTCAGAGGTGCTCTTGTCTTTTTAGAGAAAAGCTTTCCTTGTCCTTCCACAAATTGTAATTGTCTGCCATTGGCCACTACCATTTAAAAAGCAGCATGTTTCTCTTAAGTGCTTTTTGTTCTCAGAGCACCTTGAACCTAAAAGAAATAGAGTCCTTTAGAAAGCTAATGGAAGTTTAAGGAACTCAACACCTGTGAAGAGAAGGCTCTGGTTTTCTAGTTTCTCTCCGCTCCCTTTTAAGCTACCTTTAATAAAATAATGTTGAATTGCTCAAAGTAATGTACACACACATAGGACCCTGGCTGAGCAATGCTTCTCGTCTTTTGTTTCTGATGTTTGTGACACAGCCCTTTACCTTTGTTTCAGAAAGCTGAGAGACAAGAGCAAGACTTACTGAAACAACACAGAAAAGAGAGGAACGTGAAAAGCTGTACAACAGATTCAAAATAGGCATTCACCTGATGACTGTTCCATTCCTGTATTTACGCTGAATTATGAGGGAAAGTGCCAATGCATTTGTTGAATGCATAAAATCTATGAGGTTGTCTGTCAGGTGGGAATCAGTCAGGAAGCCTGGAGCAAGGATACCCATAATTATGCTGTCAAAAAGCTTACAATAAGCAGCAGAATATTTTATTTGCCGTCAATCCTACAAAAAGTCTTTTATAACATCTGTGTCAGCAGATTCTAGGTCCCAAGAGGTGCCACATTTTGAAAGCAGCAGAGAACTCAGTAAGGGTTTGAGTTGTGTTTGCCAAGTACATACTGTGGAAAATGTCACCTTAATGAAGTTGTAGGCAGCAAAGGACATTTCATTTCTCCTGTGTTTGAGGCATTGTTTCTCAAGGTGAGTTGGACTTTCACATTGATGATTTTCATTTAATTTTCATTGTTCATGATTCCTGTTATCTAGTACTTATACTTCAATAACAGCTGAAATGTTTGAACGGCCCCCTCTCACCCTTGTGCTCTTCAGTGTGCAAATGCCTAAGAAAGTCATCTCCCTTTATGTGTTAAGCTGACATTCTCTCCTGGGAGAGAATGTGCTGATGGGCACTGCACCATACAGTCATTTCCACCAGCAGAAACCCACACCAAAACTTCCACACAGGGGCAATGTCAGTGTTTATAGGCTAAGGCTCTTCCCATGACCTGCAACACCATGGCATACCTACATCATCTCTGGGTACAAGCTAGCTCATATCTGAGGAGTGTACACCCTTGTCATATCCTTCTGCACATCCAGTTCAGGAACTAGCCCAAAGGAAGCCATTATTTCACAATTAGCCATGCCTGCTGAGAGGCTTTACCAGAGTGGAGTGCTCTAACATCGCCGGAAAGTTCAGTTATCAATGCTATTTACTGGAACATTATTTTTGGCATACAAGACAGACATTGCTCCTTCTGATATTACAAAGTGCATCCATATTAGTAAATAGGGATCATTCTCCAGCCCTGAGATCCACTGAGATCCCTGAGAAGGGCACAGCACTGCTCTCATTTGTATGGCTACATTTCTTTGTTAATGGGGAGTCACATCTGACCTGCAGTCACGCAGGTCCTTAGCTCCTGCCAGCCCTCGGGCTGTGTCTGAAACTTGGGATGATAACTGACACAGGTCAAAACCATGTCAAGGACCTTGTAATGTAAATTCCAGTATGGATAATTCCAGGCTAATATGCAGATCCATACCCTGGCCTGGTTCACTGCCATAGACAAAGCCATATAATATCAGTAGCTTAAAAATCTAAACTTTTTATTTTGGTGACTGTAAATACAAGTATCCCACCTTACCTCAAAGAAGCTGGAAAACATAGGTCACCATTTGCATTCTGAGTACTCTTAATTTATTCCTCCTGCCTTGATAAACCACTCTGAGGTCAATAGTATCAAATTCAGCTAAATTGTGTCCTAAAACCTCTCTTATGACAACTTGTAGTTACGATGTAATTATCTTAATATTGTCTCTGATGAGTCTCTTTCATAGATAGAGGTTTTGATTGACTGTATCTGTGCCTAAAAAAGAAAAAAAAACCATAGCCATGCCTTGCTGAAGCTTTTTTCACTGACTGTTTCATATGGTGCCTGCTCTACTGGAGCTCTGTAAGTGGTATGTGAAGCAAAAGATTCTGCTTGTCAGCCTGCTTCACAGATCCACTGAAAATAAACACATCAGACATTGAGCTGAGCTAATGGCACACTTGCTTCTGGTTGCTCATTTTTGTTTTGGGTTAATGTTGTGCTCCTGCACGTACCATCTGGAGAGGAGGAACAGATTTAATCAAAAATAAAAATAGCTGGTTTAGGCTTAAGTTTTTCTTTTGTACTATGAAGTGCAGGAAGGGAAAATGAAAGGGTGTCATTTGCTGTGACCATTGAATAAAATAAGAGCAGTGAATGCCAGCAGGTCTGCTTCTCACCCATGAATCCAGCGCTTCATTTGTTTGGGGGGAAAAGCTCTGCACACCTTTCCACTGAACCTCAGCAGTGCTTTTCAGTGTAAACAATAGCTCATATTGTTGAGGAGGCTTATCGAGAAAGTTATGTCAGTAATGATGGGGACTTTCAGCTGGCATTCTCTGGGATTTGTGAAGCATTTGCTACCAGTAAGTGTGCTGATAAGCTGCTCACTGATTAGAATATTTTATCTGCAGTGCAATTGGGCTTCTGTTTCCCTGACATGTCTCCTCTGTGTCTTAAAAATACCAGAAGCACATCAACAGTTTATCACAAGAAGCTATATGAATTCAGAACATGATTCTTTTGCGAGATCATTCAGGTTAGGTGTCAGCACAGACTGGAAAAACAAGGCACTAGCAAAAGGTGAACATAAGCATATCTCATAATCTTTCAGTTGTTATAGCCCTCATTCTCTCACTCCTGCACTTTTTCAGTATTTGTAGCCTTCACTACCCTGGTGTCTGCTTTTGACTGCAGACTCCTCAGGGCAAGTGTGCCTTTGTGTCAGTAGTACACTCTACCCACTAATGGCACTGCACAGGCAGTAATGAGCAAGCCCATCACAAGCAGCCACGAATCCAAATATCAGCAATAGTCTGGATGCTCTGCTCTGTATCAAGATGCTTAAATCAGGATCACCTGACAGCTTATCTGAATAATCACACAGGATACCTGTATGTTTAACAAGTCTAATGCAAATCCAACAGCAGTCATGCAGGAGACTTTCCCATCCCCATCGTGGCGTCTAATGACAGAAGAGCCATAAAGGACTGCAGTGATGACTCCCACACGGAAAGCTGACATGCCTAAAACAATCAACACTATTGGGTTCAAACATTGTGGTAGACTCTGGGCTCTTGAAAATTTCACTTCTCCTTCTCTTAGTAGATGTGGAGAAGGCCAAGGAGAAATAGATGTGCACACTGACATACATTTTGCACTTGTCAACATTGTTTACAGTTGCAAATATAAAATATCAGCAGTGTGGAAGCCCTCATCTAAGGAGCTAATAGGCGCTCACTGTTAGGGCTTTCATTCCTTTTTTGTCCTAAAAGCTCTTAAAATTGGTAGAATTTTGCTTCAGAATTGAAACTGTTGTAATATCTTTGTAGTGTCTAGCAACTGAGCTTTACTGTGTTGTCTTAACAGCAAATGTCTTCTCTGCACTTGCCATGTGTGTACAGAAAAACAGACTGACTTAGCCAGATAGCTATGGTTTCAGTTTTATCTGCTGTATCTATATTTCAAATAATTTATGTAATTTTTGTTATATATTCAAATTCTCTGAAGCCTGTAAGGTGAGAATTCACCTCGCTCTCTACCTCTGAGAGTACTGAAGTCCTAACTCAGTTATGTGGAATAGCCATCCGTGGGTTACGTTTTAATTCCAATAATCTCAGACCAGTCCTCTCTTTGTCTTTTCCTTCAAGCAGAGAGACCTTGGGCCAGTCCTGGGAGCAGTGAAGAGGATTTCCCATGCAAGTCCAGGAGGGATAAGCCCCTATATTGTAACAATCTGGAGTGAATTCCTTTCTCTTCCCAGCCCCTGTGCAGAGGTCCGATGAGCAAGCTGCCCTGCCTGCTGCCTCCAGCCAGGATATGAGGAACAGAGAAACAGATACCCTGATATGAGGGGCCCACAACCAGAGGAAGACAGAGCCTATTTCTCTCTCAGTAGAAATTAAAATTTATTTTGTATTTTTGTTACGGAAAGTTCCCTGATGCTGGAAGTCACATCTATGCCACCTGAGCTAGGCCTGAGATCCCTTCAAGGCTCCAGTGACCTGACAGGTGTCCTGCCTCATTTCTTGCACTCACCACACTCACAGTCAGACCAGGATTCCTTACCAGTTCGACCCTAGGTTTCCCAGAACAGTGTCTCAGACATCCTAATCCTTAAAATAATTTAGTCATGGTGCAACAACAGTGTAAGCTCGACCTGGTGCCTCTGAGGAGGGACCCTGAATATGGGAATCCCTGGGCTTTTATATTCTTAGAGTCAGTATTAGTGAGTCTGGGGTCTTCCAGCTGAGTCCTCAGCTCCTGTCATGTCTGTATTTGGTCCCCCAGCTGGGCCACAAGTCCCCTGTGCCCTTTGTTGTGCAAAGGGTTGGCACCAGTTTACAGCCCCTTGCCTGGGGCTCCAGCCACCCAAAGCTCAATCTGCAGCTCAAACTGCACCCAAGGTAACTGCACTAAACGCATCCTTCAACAATTTTTTTTCCTCAGACTGCTCAGGCCAAAATTTCCATGAATTGCAAAACGAAAATCTGTTATATAAAATATTCAGGGGTCTGACGCACCGCTATTTGTATCTGTTAGAGCACTTGTGTAGAAAAAACATTCAACATGGCATCTCAAACACACTCTTAAAATATTGGTTCTGTTTTTGAAAAACTTTTAAATAGGCTCCGTTCTAGTGCCATGGAGATAAAAACCTTCTAAAAAGATTTTTTTCTCTGTGAAAAGTTTGTTTCATTTAGCTAAGAAGACCTCAGAACCCCATGTATTTATTAGCGTATTCATTAACAGCAAGCACCTGTAGTACCTGCAGCAGAGCTGCAACAGCACTGACATACCCTGAAGCAATCCAGCACAGCCAAATTAAGGTGGGGGAGGACATCTCATCCCTGATTGATATGTAGACTTCTTTTGTGGGAATAAAACAAGGACACCTTGACTGCACAAGGAATTTTACATACTCAGATTTGCTCCCTCTAATAAACATTTTCACCTACTCAGTGGCTATGAGAAGAGTTTGGGGTGTTCTTTATGTGCTTTTCTCATCTTGCCTGAGGTCTTGAAATACCTGTGGAAAATCTGAGGGGGATTGACCTAGGTATAAATGGAATTCCTAACCACCAAACCCTTTCTTCTTCCCTTTGTTTTTAGTTGTAAGATCAAAGTCACCTTTCTATTTATAAGTTACCCCTACATTTGATCAAAACAAAAACTTTTATTTTCTAGAAAGCAGAATGCTGCTAGTTTCACACTAGTGCTGAAATTCTGCTTGCAAAATGCAGGTATTTGTAAGCCCTGTTCCTTTTACTCCAAAAGGCACCTGCAGGCTGTGGGTATTTTATAGTTCAAACATTACCTTTTTCTGGTCCAGTATCTGACTGACTCATCGAGAGAAACCTTTCTTCCAGCTTCAGTGAGCTCAATCCTAGCTCAGAGAGGGAGCTCAGTCAGGACCCCCAGCCTAGGGGCTGTGCTCTTCTGCAGGGCTTGCTGCTGTGGAGGTACCCCAGGGATTTTCTACAAGGGATTCAACTGAGTTGATGCTATCACTCACCTGTACCAGAAGGGATTAACAGCTTGCACTTCCTGACAGGCTCAAGGACACCCTAACCCTGGCAGTTTGGACTGTCTCCCAAGCCAGGTTTGGACTAACTCTGCTCTGGGCAAGTTGTGTTCTGTACAGAACAATCATACTTATTGGAAATGGGAGAGGGAAGGGTGAACTTGGTGCTCTCTTTGTATGATTCAGCTCTTCTTTGAAAGCAGAAAATATGCAGTCTGAGATCCCAGTTATCTATGAAGCATTTAGTAATCAGTACCCAAGAACAGCTTGGGAGCAAGGTACCCAGAGCATCCTGCTGCTCAGAAGCCTGAATGTGCTTTGCACATTAGTCCATCTCCAGAAAGGAAGATCCTTCAAAACGCATGGAAGCCTTCCTGAAGGCTTCCAAGGGATAAACACTCTTTAGACATGTGCACAGTTTGGTGGTGTTAGCTGTTGCCTATCTTCATCTTCACAAAGTAGGGAAGAGAAACACAGAGTCTCCTCAGACTCCACCTCGAGGCAAGCACATCTTTTCATGTGCTGGATAGGGAGTCTAGCACAATGTTGGGAATGCAGCAAGGTGACTAGGAATAAGGCTGTGATCCTCAAGCACACTTTTTGGCACCACAAGTACTTTTTACAGGGTTTTGAAAGCCTGTCAATGTTATGTCAGTTTTATGAATGCTGGAAAACATTTTTATGTTCCATTTTTCCTGTCTATATGAGGTGATTCTAGACCTACATGACCATCAGTATATATTGTCAAATTAATATTCTGCAAATTGCATTCAACAAGGCAACCTGAGCTCTGCAACATCACCATGCACACAGCAATAACTTTTAAAAGAATAAAGGGCTTTTAAGCTTGAATCTCATGGAATCAAAATTATTTGTCTACTAAAACAGATACTATGTTTCAGAAAACATAATTGCACTGCAAAACTGGTTACAAAAAATTATACCTGGGGGTTTTTTTCAATGACCACATGAATTTAGCTCTTGTTTTGTGAATTGTTGGCAAACGGTACAAAATTTTTTTCACCTCAATGCAATTCACTGCTAGAATCTATCTGTCATATAATTCAAGCACATATTCTTGATTTATAGTTTGTTCTGAGAAATTTATGGCAGCATTCAACATTCTTTGTTGAGCTGTATTGGTTAATATTGATTGATAGTGCCTATCCGATGATAGTTTCTGTTCCCTGATTAGATGACATTCTTACAGAGTTTTCCAATGCCAGTTCTAATGCTTTTTAATCCCAAAATTACTTTCAATGAGAATTCTCTTGCAATCATTCAAAATGTCACTTGTTTTTCACCTATTACTCTCACCAGCTAACATGTATCATATTTAAACAAGGAAAAATTGTAAAAAATGAGCAAGTACATCTGAAACGAATTCTAATGCAATATGATGAATTTTTCACCTCCAAAAAGAAACCCAAACTTATTCATGTCATTGTATACACTCATAAGTTGTAACATTTCTGAACTCGGGATTTAACATGTCTCCAAAAAATCCCCATAGGGGGATCAATTTCCTCTCCAAGGAGAGAGTATTTTTAAGAGAACTATTCCTAAGCGTAGAGAGGCTTTAACAAATCTATGCCCACAGTTTTGACCCCAGAGGCGGGGAGCAGAGTGTCAGGACTCCCGGCATCTTAAAACCACTATCCAGCGAGGGAATTCTGCCTCTGGTCTGGATGCACCGCGAACACGGGTGTTTGTGGCGCTTTAGCACAGCTGAAGCGTCAGAATCGGAGCAGAGTCAGTCACACAGCGCGCCAGGGCACCTGTGGCTCCTCTGCCGGGCTGGGCCGGGGCGGGCAGTGCGGTGCGGTGCAATGCGGTGCGGGCAGTGCGGTGAGGGCAGTGAGATGTGGAGCGGAGCGGTGCGGCACGGTACGGTACGGGCAGTACGGTGCGGTGCGGGCCCTGGCGGTGCGGTGCGGTGCTGGCACTGCGGTGCGGTGCGGGCCCTGGCG
>VWZU01000401.1:1240468-1294272 GCA_013397095.1 Sterrhoptilus dennistouni
GCCCGCTCCGGCGGTGCCGGGCCGTGCCGGTGGGTGGTGCCGGGCACTCGGCCTGCGGGACTGGGCCGGGCTGGCAGAAAGGAGCTTCTAGAGTTTTGGTAAATCGCATGGCAGCCTTGCCACAGGAACACATCATTTCTCCTCAGGGTTGGAGGAGGGCCTGCCTGAGTTCATAGGCTGGGCTTTGTCAGCTAATGATGCTAGACCCGGAGTGGTGATATTTTCCCTCTCCTGTCCTCCTCCTGGGGGCTTTTAACTAGCTCAGTTATTCGGAGGATTTGGAGAGAATTATAACAAGGACGAGGTGAGATATCTCAGAAGAGGCCCTTTCTCTGGGACCTTTGTCCCAGGCGTTTATTCTTCGAGTTTCCAGGGGGGAAAGAGAGCGAGCGAAGGAAGGGGAGACAATTTACAGCCTCCCAGCTCAGGGAAGAGATAGCTGGACCACAGCCAGTGGGGTCAGTGAAGGAAGTAAGGGTCACTCTAAGTGAACAGGGACTCCAGGGGGTCAGGAGGGAGAAACCACTTCCGTAGAGAATTACAACAGAGTGGGGCTTCAAAAAACCAGTGGGTGGGAGGAAATCATCCTAGGAAAGGGCAGTCAGTCATTTGTTGAGCAGTCAGGCACATGAGAAGAGTGAGACGAAAGACTCCTGGAGGTCAGTCTGCAGTCAGATGTTTCACGTGTTGTTTGTACAGCTGAACTGTGAGGACTCCTTGATTTGCCGCTGCTGTTGGGTTGGGCTTTTCTTCCTAAATTTCAGCTCCTTTCCTCCAGTTAAAATTTCCTTTGTTCAAACACAGGCTCATCAATCACAAAGAGGAAGGTGTAGTTTCTCAAGGGACACAAAAGATGCTTGTTTTTCCCAGTGTCAGACTTTTTATGTCAGGCTGAAAGCAGCTGCTAAGTTTTTGAGGGCAGCCCACCACTGCTGCTGCATGGGTTATCCTTTTAATTCAGCCAGGGTCATCTGCCTAGAGAATGGGCTTCTGCAGCAGTTCCCTCTGAAAGACCTGATGAGCTGTAGAAAAATTGCCAATATCCAAGGACATCCATGTGCTATGCTAGAGGCCATATGGTGTGGTTGTCTCTGTGCAACAGTTTGCTGTCCCTTTATAGCCCTTTGTGCTTTAAGAAATCTGTTGTCATGGGCTTCTTCTCTCAACTACCTTGAGCTTTCTGCCAAAGTTGTCTCTGTTCTTGACTCTAGGCCATGGCTTCTTGTCCATCTAGCAAACTTCTTAAACAGTTCCTGATTTTCAGGCATATTTTTTCTGCCTTTTATCCACCCTCTGGTCAAATTCTCTTTAATATTCATTAAGGATGAGAAGTTCAGTTCTGTGAAGCTCCAAATATAAATATTACTAATTAGAATTGTCCTTTGTTCGTAATTAATGTAACCGGCTCACATAAGCCTTTGGTGATCAACAACTTGTAGTCCTAGTATTAATGTTAGAACAAGCCTCCAAAAAGAGATTGCTGTCACATGCAATCTTCTTTCATGGAAAGAAAAGAAATTCAATCTCTAAAACTTGTAAAGTTTTACTACCAGTTGCATGAGATCCTCCAAACTTAAATTCTCTATAATAATGCAATTTTTATCCTTCAGTGCAGACAGATGCTTTAGGAGTAATTCATCCTACTTTGTGGTTTGATTTAGTGTTTTGTAGCAGATCGCATCACTTCATTACTCCTCACTCCCCCAACATCCTTTCTGGAGTTTTTCATTTGCATGTTTTCACACTGTTCCAGCTACTGATCATTGTAAAGGGGGTGGTGCAGGGTGTCATCCCTCCCCCTCAGTCCTTCCTACAAGAACTACACCCTGATTTCAAAGATTCCATTCACATGAATCACCCTATTAATGCTCTGCAATGACAGCTACATCAGACTTCCTCTCATCAGTGAGAATTTTCGAGTCCTTTAGCACAATAACTACCCAGCTATTATTTACACATGAACTATTCACTTGCTTCTCTTCCCAGCCAGCTCCAGCACTGCTCCATACAAAGGTGACTTCCTAAGGCTGAACCGCATTTTGCTTCCTAGTATCCTTCATCTTTCACTCCCTCCTAGTTGCTCTCCTGTTTGGACTATCCCTTTCCCCTCTCTTGTTATGTTTTCTTGTCTGGAGGGGAAAGCACTGCAGCCCTGAGGATGACAGCTGCTGTGGGAGAGCAGCTCCACAACTGGCAGGGAAGAGTTGCCTGTATCCCCACTTGAAAGTTTTGGGAGGTTTCCTGACCTCCTGACCAGCGGTGAAGCTGGTGAATACTCTGTCAGCGCAAGTCAATGCCTATAGATGTGCTTTCCTGCTGAGGCTGAATGTTGTGCATGACACACTTGGCTGTGCTGGGCTACTCCATGGAGAGTAAAGCTCTGAGAGTGCAGTGTGGCTCTCTCTATCCTCGGGAGAGGGTCTAGTCACAGAGTTCAGACTCTCCTTTCATTAGCAGTGAATGAAAAGAAAGTGAATGTCTCAGCTGGCTGCAGCAGCTTGTCTGTCACGTCCAGGACCCCAAGTCCTCCCTGCTGCTCTGGGCTGCCAACAGCTACCTCTGAGGCTGCCAGCACCAGCTCTCTGCTCTACTTCCAGTCTTTGTAGTTTCTGCTCAGGAGCCCATGGGGGAACGAATCACTAATACAGCACTGCCCTGGGCTAAGCAGCATGATGCAAAATTATCAATTTGCAAATACACATTCGACTATAAACCACTTGGGGTTAGAAGCATCCCCTGGGAAACTGTGGAAAGTGTAAAAGTGGAAAGTAAAGCTTACATCCTGCATAAGCAAGTGACGGGGGAGCTTGCAGGGAGCCTCAAGGCAGCTGAGTAGAGAGGGGTCGAGGACTAATCATTAGAGGGAAAAGATGATAGGAGAGACCTGTGCAGAAGACCATGGAATTCAGTCAACCAACCCAATTTTGGGAGAAAAAGGCTTTCCTTTCCTCACGTCCTTCCACTTCTGCTGCTGTCTGCACAAAAGAAATCAGAAAGGCTGCCTCCTCAGCAGAGGCACATTGAACCTACAGTGTTTAAATTTTGCAGTTTGTGAATCCCAGAGGATTTGTGATGTGTGCCTGTGATTTAGCCTGAGCAGCACAAGCAGAGCAAGAATAAACATGGCAGGTGAGTGAGAACTGGTTGGCTCTACTCACATCTTCTGTGCTGCTGGGGTAAACAGGGTCTATAGGAGTTCCTAGGAACCTGAAAATGGTGTTTTGGAGGGTCCTGGGTAGGCTAGTGAGCTGTCAAAAAGGCAGTCCTTCAAAGTGATACCCACATCTACTTCTTGCAACCACCTCCATGTTGGCTTGCAGTGGCTGGTACTATATAGGTAGGGTATGATCAAGACACAGCTGTGCCTCAGGGACATTACATCTCTTTGAGCTGCAGTGGTGGCAGCACAGACCCTTGGATTGAATTTGACACTTTGGATACTAGCTGAGGTCTATTATATTCACAGGAACTTCCTTGAACTACTCAGCGGTTTTTTAAAGTTTCATTTAAAGGTTTATTTTAGACTCACATTGAAAATATTTAAGCGTTCAGGAGAGAGAAATTCAGAATACATTCATTTCTCCTGTCCTGGCTGCAGGTCAGCTCTTCTGCAGCGGGATTTCCAGAGCCTTATAATGTTTCCCTCCCTGCTTCTCTGTGCTCACTTGACTGAAGCAGATCCCCAATTCACCCTTACATTTTTCTCTTCTTTAAACAGAGACCCATTTACCTTTAATTAGCTTCAAAGATTCACTGGGGTCTTCTCTGAATGTACACAAAATATCAAAAATTAGTAAGCCCTCAGAAATCTCCAAGAGACTTTTTGGATAATCCAGACTGTGGATTCAAGGCCATGATGAATGAGTGAGTGATAGTTGGTGGTGGGATAAATCCTAAGGCCTATAATCAAATTTTTTTGAATCCTGTGATGGTTTTAGTGGGTTGGCTGACCAGAAGCTTGTTCTTATGAAAAGGCATTATCTTCACAAGATATTTCTAGGTCCAATATTTCTTGAAGACTTCTTAGTGAAAAAACTAAGGCCCTAGACTTCTCTAGAGGTATATTTGTTTATTTAGATGTTTTCTGTGGTCTCTGACTTGGAAGATCCAAGAGGACAGCAGTTATCATCTCCTGAGATTTCTGACTGGATGAAAGCATGGCTTTGTATCAATGGAGACTGAAAAGGGGGTCCTCTGGGCTCCACTGCTTCCTGATAGCAGTGAAGTATAAAGGTTAAACAGGGAATCAACATTCCACTAATTTTTACAGCTGAAAACAGTCTGGATCTTTTGATCTAAGTGACTTTGTAGCTGGCCACCATCATCTTCTGAGCATCACACAATGGCAATAATAAAGACACTTCTGAGAGCATGTTAATTAGCATCCACTCATCTTCCAGCAAAGCAATCTTTTCTGACTACTGCTTTGGATGCTGCATTCTGCCCCACATCCTCAATGAGATGCAGCAGCTCTCAGGATGGTCTACGTCTGCACATGGATTTCAGATCCCTTTCAGAAGTTGGCTGTTAACGGGCTACTCTCAGACTTAGGTCTGGAGCTATTTGTAACTGTCCTGCCTCAGGACTGAAGTTTGTAAAAATGAATGTACAACAAAACATACATATATTCTTAGATATATGTAAAATAAATACAGAAAATATCTGACATTTTCACTGTAATAGGACATATGTGAATACCACTCCATGATAAGATGACTATTTCTGGTTAAAACATGCATTTTCCCCCATAATATTATCCTAGTGTTTGATAATTCATTTTAAGAGAAAAAATATGTCAAGTGAATTTAGATATGCTGAAAATTTGCATCTGAGCACCTTTCTAGATAAAAGTCATTCCAAAGCCCTTGAATATAAATGAATCTAAGTTATTTCCATAACATATTGAACCATTATGCCAATGGATGAAAAGATCCTCCTAAAGCTGTCAATTTGTGTTTCAGGTTGTATAACAGGAGCATAATTGTACTGCAAAAGTTTCCAAAGCAGGAAAGCTCACATACAGTGTGCTGTATGTTAGCCTAGTCTGAAATGGATTTTACTTATTCCTGTGCTGGTAGAACTGCACCTGTAAATACTTCTGCAGTGATGGAGAATTTCTGTTAACTTCTTTATTATCAGTCATATAAAATTCAGAAGAGAGACTATTTCTGATTTTTTTTCCCATCCAAAACAATAATCCTGTCAGGCTTATCAGTAAATATTCTGAAGATTGCTTCAAGAAATTACCTGTGACACCTGCAGTATGTTCTCATATATAAGGAGATATATATAAAATAACGTTGTCACTAGAAGCAACTTATTAGTAGTGCTTCATGTAATGCAGACTTATATTTATTTTGTGCTACACTCCTATCCATTCTAAAATCAAAAGCAGAAAAGTTACTTAAAATATATCTCTAGCTGAAATCATCTGCATTTTTAATTATTCAGTGTGGTTTTCTGAATAGCAGTGCAAACTTTGTTTGTTTTATAGCCTCCAGGGCTATGCTGTCACAAGTTTAGCCCTGGTAAATTGGCTTAACCTACTTGTAGGCCCTAGGGATGAAGAAAATATAGGGAACTTTGTTTCAATCTGCCAGCACCAGGCCAGATATACTATTTTGTCCTGCAACCTCAGCTCTGCTATACAGTTTAAGAAGCTGGGATTAGGACTTTGTGAGTGTTAGGAGACTTGGGGAAATTGCAACTTCCAAAACGTTTATTGATTAGTTGGCTTTAACCTTCCTTCCTGCAGATTCTGTTTAAATTCCTGATAAATTTCTTTCCTCCATTAAATTTGGTTCTCTGCTGAGACATCTTTTCTCTTTGATGATTTATGTCACTTATTTGACTGCCATTTACTTCATTGTTCACTCACTTTATTACATTCTTTGGAGTTTTTTCTACTACGATTAAGTCTGCAAAGCCAGACTTAATTCCAGATCTGTCTTCAAAGTTTAATTCCTAAGGCAAAGGAGAAATCTTACTATCTGAAAAGTCATTCAACCAGGACACCAAAAACTGTTCCAAACTTACCACTTGAAAAGACATGATAAATTCTTCCCCTAAGTGGCTAAGGAAATGGTTACCTCCTCTTTGGGGGATGTGGTAGCATGATCCAGGTTAAATATCTCACATTTACCCTTTTTTCATAGTTACCACCAAAGATGATGTTAAATTTGTAAATAATCCCTGCTGGGAGCCCGAGAGGACCTCTTGGCAAAAGCTGGGAGGGTGGGAGGGTGAGGAGTAATGAATCCAGCAGGCCTGCAATGGAGATTTGTCAAAGCAGCTTTGGAGGCAGCTGCCCAAGAGCCAAAAGGCCAGTTCTTGTCTCTCACTTCTGTAGGGTCACCAGTCTCAGCAAAGCTGCCCTCAGGGTTTGACTATGATTCCACTCTTCTGCTCCTTGAGTAACCTGTGACACTCTGTTCACTCTTCCCATCATCCCACTCCAAGTCCTGCCTGACCAGGAAGTTGCCCATCCCCAGATCTCTCCTCTCCAGGCATGGAATCAAGATTGCAATCAGCTTGTCATCCCAAAGGGGGTATGACCAAACACAGTTCTTCTGTCACATTAAAGCCCCCAGTAGTCAGTATTTTACTAAGAGTCTTTTCCTTCAGTCTCAACAGTCTTCTTACTCATTTTGTATTCATAAATCTTTTGTCATAAACCTATTCATATGAAAACTGTCTTCCATGGGCCAGACGGCCTTTAAGTGTATTTTAGTATAACTGCCAACAATCTAGGTAACGGGACAGAAATTACATTCCATTTTACATCTCCTATCAGTGCCTCTTAATGATGTAAGACTTCTAAAAAGTACTTATGATCAGATGTGTTGGAGTTAAATTAGTTTCTTTTTTACTTATGGATTTTTTTTTCCCATAAATTGCTAGGAAACTAACTATTGGGTAGTTAGTAAGTATTGGTACTTAAACAAAAAGCAAAGGATGTGGCCAGAGGAGAGGAGTGCAGCACCTGGCTAAACTTCTTTTGTCTCTGGGAGTTTCTCTCGGAAGGGGAAGGTACCGCTGGTTTTGGGGGCAGGTAAAGGGCAGGATTGGGTACAGTGCGCTCTCTCGCTCTCAGCATTGGAAGGAGCCCGGTCAGGCTGTTGGTTACTGTGGGGAGAATTCACTGTCATCACTGGAGCCCAGTCCTAGGGATCAACCACCGTCTGCTCGTGTGTCCAGGAAACCTGAGCTCGCCTTCTCATCCCTTCCCATCTGAGAGGGCTGTCACGAGGTTCCTGGTTCTGTTTTGTTGTTAATACTGTAGTTGTTTTTTATTTGCCTTGTTATACATATTAGTAAAGAACTGTTATTCCTACCCCCATACCTTTGCCTGAAAGCCCCTTAATTCCAAAATTACAATAATTCGGAGGGAGGGGGTTTGCATTCTCCATTCCAAGGGAGGCTCTGACTTTCCCTGGCAGACACTTGTCTTTCAAACTAAGACAAAATGCAACAAGGTTGGTTAGAGTTTTCTGAAGAGAAAAAGAGCATATTTATGAAGAGGAGGAAGGTACGTGACACCAAAGTGCACCATCTATCATTACTTCTGGTAAGCTTTCAAAAAGGAAATCAAAATTTGGCTTACTTTTGCGCAAAGATTTTTCAGCTAGCATCATGTGCTAGTCCCCAGGCTACATCATCCAAATCAGGACAAAAATATTTTGAAAAGTATTTTTTTCCTAAATTTTAATCTCTCTGAAAGGGGCAGGTAGCAATTCTGATAGGCTCAGGGGAAAAAAAAAAAAAAAGGTGAAATCAGAGAAAAAAGGTTACTTAAATCCTTGACTACCTGAAAAATAAAAAAGGCAAACCAAACCCAAGATTCTACAGTACCCTAGGGTCTGATTTGTTGAAACCATTTCAGTTTAATGCTAAATTATCAATTTTTTAAAAGGGCAAGACAAGTAAGATATGATCCAGAATAATAGGAAGAATATATTTGTTTAGGATATTAATACATACATTTCCTGCAATTCAGCAACATTTCAGCAATTTCCTGCATTTCTGAGCAACAAAATGGGTCCCATTGGCAGTGAGCTTCTGACCTGCAATATAGCTATAAAGATTACCTTTGAGATTTGTCTGTTCTCCTGGAGCTAATCTGCTGGCTTGATTCCTGAGGTTTGTTGAGGAACATGATAGGTACTGCATGATAAACACCACACAGAGGGTTTCCTGAGAAAGCTCTGTCTCAAAAATAAAATAGTGACATTTTAAATGCCAAGGATTATCAACAGGTGGAAAATAATGAGTAATCACTCTGTTGGGATTTCTTTAATGCCTTTAATCCAGCAATGGAAATTCAGGACAGATGTGTATGGCTGGGAAGAAAGGAGAAGCTTGATTTTCCAGCAAAGAATCTAGGTGAATCCTTTTTACATGCCATTCTTCTTGAAGAATATTTAATATCCATTTACATGATGTGCACAAAACTCTAAGGTACCTGGGGGAAAAAATGGTTCTTATTTCTAACCCGATCAGAATTGGAATGGCTAGAAATGCTATAAAAGAGCTTGTGTTCAGGAGGTCTGTGATCTGATGACTTAAGAGGTCCAGAGAAGAGCAATAGAATTAGCCATAGACCTTCTGAACATCTGGGCAAATCAAGGTCCAAAGCTTTGCAGATTTCTCTCTTCCTACTTAAATATGACAAAAAGAGACATTTCACGCCAAGTATTTTTAACTCTGTCCAGCGTGGAGAAGCCCTCAGGGCCCTGCACTTCACCCATTCTTATTCTAAAGAACTAAAGGACTTCAGACTGCAGGATGATGGCCTGGTTCCAGCAAAAGTGGGGGCAAAGCTCTCACCGTGGAGTTCTGTGGAGCCAGAATATCAGACTAGGGGTACTTGTTCCAATTCCTGCAGTGCATGCTGCTTCTTACATTTATACATGTGCACACATGCAGGCACTCACACACATGGCTGCACTGATATTGTACAAAGCCATACTATGGGCTGGAACATTACTGGCCAGAGAGAAAAGTCCTTACATTTCTAAGGAAGCAAACTTCCTGAAATCCAGCAGAACCAGAATATCAGCATCCTGACACTGTTACTTGTGATTTGCATTTCAGCCAAGCCTTCTTTCCGGGTTAGCTTTTGAAGTGGGAAGTTGGGATAGCAACAGTATTGCTGCATAAGAACAGTATGTTTGCATAAGGGTGGGGCTTGTCACAATGAGCATGAGAGTCCTTTTGCCCTGTGACAATTTCCTGCGCTGGTCGGTGCTCTGACCTCAGAGTTCAGACCCACTAGCATGCATACCACCTTTACAAGTTTTATTTGTAGAAGTAATTTAGAAGCAGAAAATGCATAGGTTGCGTGCTTAGGGAAAGAAGAGGACGTGCTGTTCATTGCATTCAAATGAGACTGCCTTTATGGACAGAAGTCCTACTTGCGTGATAAAAGGCAGGGCATTTATCAATGTTCCTCTTCTCTATTGCTATTCAGTCCTTTATGAAACTCATCTGGGAAACATCTGCTGAAGCTCTCTTCCTCTTACAATTTACCTGCTTTAAATAAAAAAGACTTTGGATAGAGCTAAATCATTTTCTTCTTCCATTGTTAATACTGACTTTGCTTTCCAATTTCTGAAATCTGTCTGCAGCTCACTGCTTCCTTTTCTGAACATGTAGTTCCAAGACCTCCTTTTTTAACAAAGAAGATTCACTCGCTTGGGGACTGTCTCCTAGGATATTTAGATGAAGATTTAAGAAGAACATCACATTTTAATCAGAACTGTGCACTTCGCATACAAATAAATTGTCATGTAACAATGGAGGTCTTCCTATTAATCCAAAAATGTATTAATTATAAAATGGAAGATATTAGTACAAGAGGTTGGCAGACATTTAGATCTTATTAATAATTAAAGCGATCAACAAGTTGACAGTTACTCCAGAATGGGAATTGGATTTAAATAGTTTTGGTCTAATGCAATACTATTAACATCATTACCTGCAAAATAAGTCTATGAATGGTATGCATGTTGTAAGGCAGTCCTGTATGCAACACTTTGGTTCAGGTAAATGCAGAATAAACTAATTGAACTAGTCCTAAAATTCATTATTCAGTGGTTTTCTTGCATTTTCTGGGTTTTATTTCATTGACCACTTGACAAAAAATTCTCTTCATTAAGTACAAACATCCCCACTCACAGAAAAAATATTAAATCCGTGTATATCTGTGAAAAGGGTTTTAAAACACAATAGAAATTTTGTTAGGTAATGAAGTTGCCATTGCAGCCTTTTTGCCTGTTTTTTATGATCTTTTCATAGATACAGATGGATTAAAAAAGTATTTAGTTTTGAATTGCCAGTTTTCCCTCTGGAAAATTGTCTCTGTGTGCCTGCTGTGGTTTGAAACAAAACCCCTTCTGAACAGGAATTCCAAGTCTTCCAAATCACATTAGGAAGGAAGAACTTGGTATCAAAAGGCCAAGCTGTCACTGTTTCTTCCTGATGACTCTCATTTAACAGCCATTAAAATGCAAATAGAAGTATGATTTTCAGATCACAAAATTAACATTAACAGCTGGAATGATTGATTAAAGGTCATGGCAACTGTGTAACTTAATTTCTTATGTAATTGTGTTCAGTTTTCTACAGATTGTTTGGATTTGTGAATTAATTTTAGCTGTTGCTGAACACTGACAGGTGCATTTATTGGTCTCTCATTTTTGTTAATATCTTCCGGTGTGAATGATTCCCTTCTTTCAAAGAATGAGAAGAGTACCCAGAGGGGACACTAAAATTACTATCTTCTACTAACAGGTTTTGCAGCATATTAACAGATCTCAGAAGTTTTCTATTGACCCAGACAAGACCAAAATGATGATTCATGGGTATCTAACAAGTTACCCCTCCAGGAGTTTTCTCATGTGTGTGTTTACAGAACAGAATAAAAATGGCACTTAGGTTCTCAAGAGGCTTTGAGCTAGCAGCTCAGATCCTATCTGAGCAGACCATCTTAGATGTAGCTTGCTTTATTGGGTGAAAAAGCCACAGATAGACCAACTTCCATATTACTTTTGAGTCAAGGCATCAAGAGGATGAGAAAAGAAAGGTTTCAGACAGTATCTGTCTGTACTGTTCCTTATATGTGCAAAAAATGAATTTCAGTTGTAATTCTTATTCTACTGCAAGAGTCAGTCATTTTTCGAAGGCTCGTAGAGCAAGATCTTCAAATACTCATGCAAGCACTCAATACCCACAAATGCAGCCAGAATTTCAGAAGAATTCAGTCCAAGAGTTTGAGATTTTTGGAATTCCTCCTGATTATTTCAGTGCTCAACTGAAAGCGCATTTGAAAAAGCAGCCTGGCGACAGGTGCTAAAGTTTCCAAAAATTATCCAAGTGAATAGGACTTGAGGCCTGAAAGAGTCTAAGCTGGCATAAGTTGTACCTGATCTCTTTCCCACACCTGAGCAAGAACACAATACTGGCTCCAATGCCCACACCTCTTCCCAGTGAGAGCTCTATCCTACATCTTTAGTCACTCAGTCCAGAGTGTGCCTGCCAAGACATGCAGTTGTTGTGTCTATTGGGAGCCAGAAGAGATTGCCAAAATATTTCAGCATTTGTAAAGATCAGGGGAGTGTGTCAGTCTGAAATCAAGGAGAGGCAAATTGGCGCAGAGGTAAAACATGACATATTTTGGTTTTTTACCTGCCTTGGTACCTCTGGGGATAGACCTCTTTCAGAACCATTGAGACTTTCTTGACTGGTGAACTCCATTAACTCTATTGAAAACGTGTGAGGCAGTGCTGATGTGTCAGTTCCCATCCTGGGGCAAAGAGTAGCTTCTGAGCCTCCTGCTCTTTCTACTGAACTTGGTTATAGAGCATTGTAGAGGGTTTATGGAGCACAGGTGAGGCAAAGAGCCCGGGTTGCCTGCAGGTAACTTCCAGACCTCTACTGTGGTTTGGATCCTACACTTTCCTTAAGAACTCCTTCTCACACCCTGCCCTTTCAGCATGAGAAGAAACAGACTTAGAAGATGTGCATCAGGGCAGGGGATTTTGTAATAGCACTGAGCTAAAGCAATCTCCCCCATGGGGGAAGATACTAGATAGTTTTTATTTTTGTAGGCTTCCGCACTCCTTGAAGTATGAAGGTTTAGCTGTAAAAATCCAAACTGCTTCAGCAATGCCCAAAGGTCTAATTGTTGTTCAAATCAGGAAACACAGATCCTGAAATTACCTTGTTCAGGCAAATGAGAACAAACAGGATGTAGAATGGTTAGTTTTCCACAGGCAGACAAAAGGACTGAAACAAAATTAGCCTTTAAAGTTTTGTCACAGAACGCAGGATAATGAGTCCTTTTCTGCTTAAATGAACTGAGTGTTCTCACAGCAAAAGTCTGATCTCAAAGCTACATCAGTACTTTCGTAGTCATTATTCTCTGCTACCCACCTTCTGAGATGGCTCATACCTGAGGGAGAACACAGGATCTTGACACTTATGAGAAGAGGATTTTACCTTGTGGGTTTACAACTAGCAGTTGTAAAAACCTGAACTTCTGCCCTTGAAGGTCTTTGTTTGTCAGTCAAATACAGATTGCATGAGGAGCATGACAAAAGCAGTCCCACAGCCATTGTCCACATAGTATTATCCCAGTACAGAAGGACTGTCTCTAGTGCGGAGAGGGTAATTATTTTCAGGCACACTAATTCTTGATTTCTATAGTAAAATTACTGAAGGGGGGCATCAGTATAGGTTATAATGGACTTGACTGCTCCCACATCCCATCTTTTATGTATGTTATTCAACAGCCATGGATGAAATTCTTTTGGGTTATACAATGTTATCATGGATAAACCAGCCTCTCTTCATGTGAAATTGAAATACATTAGTCACAGTTTTCAGGATTTCATTAACACAGAGAGAATTTAACCCTGTTTAAAAATTAAATGTTATTGTTATACATGCTTTTTATTATATAGCTGTCAGAGAATGTAGCTTTATAGACTTATGTTACACTATACCTAATTAGATGTATTAGGACTATATTTTTAAGTTAACTTTTGGAATTAATTTTTTAAATATCTGTTACTAATATATAGGGAGAATTGATCTGCATAAAAATAGCTTTGAATTTTTAAAATACTGCAGTTAGTGGCCAAAAGGACTTGTACTTTTGCATGCATGAAAATACTTGGCAAAAATACACTTGTGAAAAAATTTATTGGCCCAAGAATATTTTGTGTTTAGTACCTAAAACCTTTGTGAGGGTACCTAAAAACATGCCTGAAAAGACATGGTTCAGGAACACAGCAAAATTTATAGAAAACTTTCATTTCAGGATATAAGGTCAGTTCTGAATAACATAGAATTTTCTCCTAAGTGCAGAGAATGCTTTTCCCAAGATCAGTACTACTGCAAATTACAGTTGTAAAATACAATTCTAAGAATCATGCCAATTCAATTAAAATGTTCTTTTGGCTTAAACTGAGTAAATGATTTCTAATTTGCAAAAATGGTTAGGCTAAAATTACACAAAAAGGTGCAGTTATGTATATATACATAATTGAACAATCAGAAGGATTAATTAGCTCTTAATAAAACACTCTTATGGAGCTCAAAGTACGGGTGATCCAGACCCAAAAAGGGAAGTTTTTAATGTCCCAATATGAAATCAAATAACTTTTTGATATGAATGTTGACAATACTCCTTTTTATTCACCAACAATTTTGCTAAATTGCACTAGCACTGAGCCCTCAGCAAAAATGTTTCCTTCATTATATAAGTGATAAGTAGTCATATTATTATTCATTGAGATTCCCTGAATGGTTTTATTTTTGCAAGAGCTGGCTTGCTTTGCTTTGTTTTGTCAATATATTCAGTACCTGTGGGTTTTGGTGGGGTGTGGGGAGTGGTGGGTGGTGGGGAAGTTTTTGTATGACTGACATTTGGGTGGTTTTGGACGCTTTATTGCTTTTCTTCGGTACTCTTTCTCCTGCAGTATCTCTCTAATTGAATTTGTAAGTCAGAAGTTTAAGTGCACTTTATACGTATCCTCATCTTGCTGCTACTTGTTTCCAATTAAGGTAAAAGACCTGTATTTTTGTTTTGTTGACAATGGTTCATATTACCGCAATTGTTTGTATTTTCATTTCAGGTTTTGGCACTCTTCTGAAACACTTAACTGAAGCCTCACAACCATATCAGAAAGAAATGAAGGCTGTAAAAGTAGAAATACCTTGTCCAAATATACAAGCAAAGTGAGGATCAGACTTGAGATTAGATGTTTCGGTTTCAATCCCACCCCACTGAAGCCTGAAGATGATCTGCCATTGATTTCCTTTGACTTTTGACCAAGCTCTGTATCATCTGTCTCTTCTCACTCTGATTTCATGTGGTGCATTACTGTAATCTTGCTAGGGGTTATGAACTTCACTCTTTTCTAACATTCTTGGTGGGTGCCTCTGTTATGAGGGTCTTCAACTACCTGGTTAAATAAATAAATAAATAAATAAAATTTTAACTGATCCTTGAATGGATGAAGCACCCCTGGCTTATGCGCAGGGTACTCCAACGCCATCGGATAATTTAGGAGAGTGCATTTTGCTAGCCACTGTTAGTGAAGGCTGCTGAAGCTTTCTTTCACTTTGCTGGTAATTCCGTGGCCAATTCTGCCTCTGAGTGGCAAACTGTTCTTGCAAGTGGAAAAGATATATGAATTTCTTTAGCCTGTTATTATTTGACTATAGATTTCTTGAATGTATTCATTATTTCAAACATTATGTTGATGTCTTACTCAAAAATAAATTCCTATCTGCATTTTATGCTTAATCTGTAGAAGGGATTCAGTGTTTGAAAGGTCATGTTCTAACCCCTTGGACTGAGTATATAGTTTTCCGTGCATTATTTTATGCCTTGATTATGTATTATAACTTTTAGACTAGTATTTCTATTTTAAAAACTTACTTTTTTAAATTTAAATCCAGTGGTCTGGGTTTTGTTTTTTTGTTTGTTTTTTTTTTTTTTTTACTCACTATTTTACTCATCAGTTTATGAAAATTTACTTAAGGTATGAGCTTTCAATAAGCAATCTTGCCAGACAGTTCATTTGTCAGAATTGCAATTTTGTTGAATAAAAATAATCTGGATGGAAGTTTTTAAACATCTAAAGAGTTAAATACTAAACTTACCAATGCACATTAAAAAGTTTTAGGGATATTTATCCAACTCTCCTGTTTATATGAAGTACACAAGCCACTGATAGGTTTCTGGCTCTAAGAGAGAGAAGTTTTTGTAGCAGATCCTTCTGCAGAAAGAGTTATAGAAGTGTATCAGAAATAGAACTGAATCTTTTGACATCACAGACGTAATCTGTGTGGTTTGATTCCTCTCTTCTCTCTAAGATGAAGCACTTATAGAAGTTAGAGAAATTAAAAGCTTTATCAGCCCTATCTTGGGGAATAGGCAATGGTAACTTTAAATCATTTTTTCATAGCAGCTCTTATAATTGGGAAAATAATGTATTTTTGTAAGAGAGAGAGACAAAAGAGACAAGGAAAAAAGAGGGGAAATTTTGCAAACATTTGTTTTAAAGCCAGTAAGCCTCCTGTGTTTTATGCTTACAGTGTAGCTTCTTTGAAGTTCACACTCTCTTAGTTGTATGCTTTTGCTGTATTTTGAACACTGAAAGAATACTAATTAATACTGTCCCACAACCACTTATTATTAACAATAGTAGCAAGCAACCCTAAATTTGATTCATATGATTTGCCAATTTGACATCTTAGCTGTCAGTAAATATTCATGCAGTCAAGCTTCACTTCCACCAATGTTCAAAACACTGATTTTCACCTTTGAATTCTGAGTTATTCAGAAAGCAAACAAAACCCCCCACATTTAAGGTTGATTGTTATAATTTTGATTGAAATGAATGATTACCTAAGTCACTCAACCAGAGAGCAGAAACAATGCATGTGACTTACATAATTAACACCCGGCTGGGAAGTAGTAAATGTTTGTGAAACCTTTTTCTGTGCTATTCCAGTGGTGAAAACATACTTGGGAAGAAATTCTTAATAATTTAAAACAAATGAAAAGTAGACCCACTTTATTCCCTTTTGATCTTTCTCTGAATTAGCGAAATTGCTGGTAGAGATAGCCATAAAGTAATTAATCACCCTTCTGATTTGCTTCAGATTTTTAAAACAACAGGGTTTCTCTGTGTTGCTTAATAAAGACTGAGCTCCCAAAAGATTTTGTGTCTCAACCTTGCAATTGGCAGAGACTAGGGGACACTAAAGCTGTTTGAAAAAAGGCAGCTGCCAGCATCACATAACCTGCCATGACCAGCTGATTCCATATGCAAGCAAGAGCGTCCCCTGGCAAAGACATCCAACAAGTTCCAGATGGACTTCAGTCAGTAGCTTTGAATGAAAATGATAAATTGTAGAAAGGAAAAGGTGCTGTGTAGGAGTACTTTTCACCTATACTCTCTCCAGAGCTGATGGGTGAATGTCACTCCAACCTTTTCCTGGAAAAGAGAGTGATTATTACAGGCATCAAAGGATTGTCCTGCAAACCCAGCATGGACCATATGCTGGTCTGAGGAGTGAGCTGTCTTTGGAGCACCTTAGCTGTGGCCATAGTCACAGCAATCTGTTAACTTGCTTTTGAGAATTACCTTAAAACCTTTTCTGTCTCCTGTGAGGCTTTCACAGAACTGCTGACAAGGAGTGCAGATGTGTGATCATCAAACTTCCCTAGACCACTCAACTCCAGACAAGCTGATTTAAACATTTCAATGGGGAAATCAGCCACCCACTGATCCCTTCTCAGATTCCAGCAAACAAATTAAGCAAATAGGAAAGTAATGGTGGCAATGAACAATGTAATTCAAATGGAAAAGTGAGACTCCTAGGAAAAGGAAAAGCAAGATGTAGTAGAGGTCTGGACTCACTGAACAAGTGTTTGTTGTCTTTTTCCTGCACAGAATAACCTTATCTTGAAATTATATTTCTTAATCGTATTTCTCTCACAATCCCATAACTACACAAGTGTGATTACCAGAGCTGGTAATCCTAAGTTATCCAGGCAATTGGCAGTGTCTTCAACAGACCTCTTGACAAATCCATCATTAGCATAATTTTGTACAAAAAGTTTGAATTGCTATCAAGAACCAAGATGCAAATTACTTACACAGAGTAGGACTTTTCAAGAGGTTTGCCTCTCATTGCTTTTCTTCCCACCACTGCTCAGACAGGCTAAAGCAAGCACTGCAGAAAAAAACTCATTCTACCATTTCAGTGTTATCAACATGCATTTTTACTTCCCACTGTCCTGATCAATGGAGATGTTTTGTTTGTTTATGCAGCATGACAGGCATCTAGCACCTCACAAAAAAGAAAAATATAAGCAAAAGATCAAGACTCCTGCTGATGGAGCTTTTGGAAACCACTGGAGTACTAACCTCTGACTCTCCCAGAGAATTAATTCAAATTCTGTTCCCACTTAGGCATCCAAAACCAGGCTCTGAATCTATACACTAAGTATGTCTAAGACTAGGTTCTCCAAAGAACCAACCCTCTCTTAAGGAAAAAAACCCTGACTATTCTATTATTAAAATAATTAGGCAGGTTACAGCAAATTTCTTGGACGTGATATAGTAATTTTCCTTTCTTTCATATGAGAAATATGTTACTCTGATCCAAAATAAAGCCTTCCCAAATATACAAATGTCTTTGGTTTTTCTTTCTTTCCTTATTCATAAGTCATAATGTAACAGATGCTGTTCTTTGTAGCTCCAACCTGAAAGATGTTTTGCACTTTCACTACTTTTTAGATTCTGAAAATGCTGCAGCTGGTGATTCTAAACTTTGTATTTCCTATCAAAACTGCTGAGGCTGCAGAGTGAATCTCTGCAATGGTTACCATCTTCAAGTCTGTCCCAGATTTCAGTAAACAGCTATATAGTTTTCTAGTTTTCTCTTTATTCTCTTGTGTCTGGAATTAAGGAGGAAATTAGGCCTTCTTTATAGATTTACAGCTAAAGGTTTTTTCAAGATGTTGCCAGACAAAGCTAAGAAACTGTACAATTGCACAGGGTGTTTGCAAGAAATCATTTATTGGATTCAAATTGAAGGGATTGTTTCAAAAGATGTGAACTGATAAAGTGGTAAAACAGCTACAGATTACCATTGCAAAATGCAACCAGAAATCTTGTCTACTCTGAAAATGAAATGTGGATACAAAATCACAGCTATAAGCAGGAGAGCAGCAGTGAGAGAGGGGATACAACCATTTAGCATTTGACTCTCTCACTTTAGATACTGTTTCCAAATTTTTTTTATAAGCCTGACAGAGCTTCTCTGGAAAAAAAAAATCTGTAGGTCCACTTTGCAAACTCTGGTGTGGACCCAAATAATGAGAAGATGACATGGCAAAATAGTTTAATGGAGACTATGGCAAGAATGGGACAAGAAATTGATTAAAACATTCTACTAGGAAATGAAGGTGCACAAAATAGCTGTTGAAGGCTTTTGTTGCCTACTAAAACACATAGTTGCTGCTTACAAAATAACAAAATCAAAAAATATTCCCTTTTCAGCCTTCAAGATATGGAGTCTGCGGTGGTTCACCCCAACGTTGCCGGCTCTGGCCAGCCCTGGCACCACCACAACACTGGGGATCTTGTGACCAAAGAAGCAGAACCACCGTTATGGCGCAGGCAAAGACGAGACGCGGGACTCTTGAGAGCTGACCAACTGAGGGTTTATTACCTCGGGGTCGGGCTCCGAAGAGACCCTGAGCACCCGAGTGCAGGATCTTTTAACCGGGGGAGGAACACAGGGGAGGGCAGAACATGGGACCAATGGGGACAGTCTTGGGAGTGGTTCAAGGGGCATCAGTCAACATAACAACCAATGCGAAGAATAAGGGGAGGGGAGCCTTTGGTCCCAACCAATCACCTAGAGGCCTGCCTAGAAGTTTCTAGGCGCAGGGTGGGGTCCCAGGGTGACTGGCAGGGCCAGGTGGTTATATAACCAAAGATTGACATATAACCGTCTCGGGGTAAACAACTTAGGAACAAACCAAAGAGGGAGCAGGAGGGGAGTACGTGGAATGAACCATTTTACAATAAACATATTAAACTGTAGTTAACTAAACATGAAAACAACCCTTGGACTTATCTCACACACCGCCACAGGGGTCTTTGGCTTACAAACCCCAAAACATCTTCTCCATTTTACTCTTCTCTATTTCCTTTCCCATAGGGAAAAACAAGCTTCTGCCAAGTCATGAAGTATTTGATATTTCTCATCTAATTTGCAGTGCAACTAAGAAAACAAAAAGGCAACTTCTTTTTGAACATTTTCAAGCTTCTGTCTCTCTCTGCCTTCCAATCTTGTTGCAGGACTGGTCTCGCAGATTTCCTGAGAAACTTCCCTCTGACCTCAGTTGTTGCAAGGTTTCATATTCCAGCTCTTTTGCTCTTCTATTTACAGGGATTTTTGTCTTCCCTATCTACTTTTGAGATGTTCTTATTCCTTCCACAATCATCAAATGGCAGGGAAAGGACATATTTCTGAAAAGACCTCATTATCCACAGCCTCCTATCTGGTCAAAGAGAAGAAAAGCCACAGGAATACTGCTCTGCCTGCATCCATCTGGCACTGAGTGAGGGATGGCAATAAGATGTGTGGTGGGTGCCATCACCTCTGGGATGAAGGTGCAAGGCAGCCCAGGGAGCCAGCAGCCAGGAGCCTGCTGGACAATTTTGAAGGACCACAGGTCTGGTGTCCTGTTGACACCTTCCAGCCTTTGCTCAACCTCAAAGCAAGGGTGCTGGGCTGGCATTCACTGGTCACCCTTCCTTTCATGCATCCCTGCTTCATAGAAGATAGTGTCAACTTCCTCTCTGGGGTGTCACACTTTGAGGAAAGAAGCACCATTTTTCCTAAAGCAGCCTGGAGGGGAAATGCTATTCCTGCAATAAAGAGGGTAACTGTCTTCTAATCACATTCTTCCTGCAGAGCTGATGAGCCAAGAGCTGGTGAAGCAAAGGAAGACATTTGTCTAAAAGTTCATTTGTTCTCCAAGGATCACATTTCTTGACGCTTTCCCCAAAGCCTCAGGCATGGAGTAGCTGTCAGCTCCTGGAACAGCTGAATCTCCATCCTGGCAGTCCTTCTGTCCACACAGCTCTACAAGCACACATCACTAACAGTATCCAAGACCTTATGTGTCCTCCCATGCAGCCTGGTTCTTCTTTGGCTTTTTCCCATTATTTAACGAGTCTTGGATTTGACAACTATTATTCCTAAACAGAAGTCAGTACACACACAAATCTGATGTGGAGAAAGTATCAGGATATTGTCATATTCAATAAGAAAGAAATAAAATTTCTCAAGTCACTTTGATGTCATTAATATTGGCAAAAAAATGTTAATACTAAGAATTTATATTATCATTTTGCTGCATTTTTTTGCTGCTGATTTTTGCTGCAGTCTATCTAACATTGAGCTGACTTCATGGCACTGTAAAAGGTACCACACTGAAAAATTCCAGTCTCATTTTATGTACTGTTTCACAGTGTCTCTGAATCACTTCTGTGTTTGGTGATGATGTGCTACAGGAAATATAGTTCTCATATCCAGAAACCTCTCAAAAGATAAGCTTCAAGTGTCCTCCTTCTTTCTGTCCTGAAGTCACCCAGAAGTTTTACTTGTGGAAGTATTGTTCTTCAATGTTTTCTGATTTTCCTTAATTTCATTTTCTTCCTGAGAGCTGACTATTTGCTTCTGTGGGGAGAGTATTTTAGAACTGTCTTCTTTGATGACAAGGAGAAAATTACTAGTCAGTTTGACTTAGCACAAATAGTGGGAAAAATATTGCACTTTTAATTCAGGAGAAGTTCTGATGACTTCCATAAGAGGTCTGCTAAAATTAAAGGTACCATTAAAAAAATTAAAGGTCTGTTAAATCAAAGGTACCATTTCTAGAATTTTGCTTAATCTGAGCCCACCATAACATACTTGATATGAAAGCTTGATGCTGAAGACTTAAACCTGCATGATTAGCCTCAAACATATGAACAGTTAATTCAGGAACCCTTTAATACCTGAAAGGGTACACTGAGAAAACTCTAACTGTGATTTGTGTCAATATGTAATCTGTCCTGAGTCAAAGCCTTAAAATAAAAATTCCATTTTTATCCAGAGATGCAAACATTGGTGCTTTTGAAAAAGAAAAAAAAAAGTAATTTGAATCTTTTGTTATTTCACTACCACAGAATATTCCCATGTCCCTGACAAAGGGGTCCTATGTGATTTTGGGCTGGGCATTTAGACTAAAATGTTTCTAGGTGATCAGTATTTACCTGTTCCACATACACAAAACGTGTATTGTGAATTCCTTGGGCCAGATTTGGACACATGGCTACAGCTGTATATTAGACCTGAACTCACTCATTTCAATAAAATCATTAACTTAAAAAAGTCAGGTTCTGGGTATTTTGAGCAGGGTATGTAAGGAGCTGTTTAGTGCTATGGAGACTTACCCTTTCTGTATGACTGACCTACTGCATCAGCCAAGAAGCTGAGTTCTGAGGCTGTCAGTAGATACTTATTAATAAAAACTCATTACAATATAGCCTGTAAAACGTATTTTGGTAAAATGTTAAGGATTTTAACAATCTGCTTTCAATGTTCTTTAATAATTTTAAAATATTCCCCTTTTTATATAATTTATCTAAATATATCCAAACTGATGAAAGTCCTGTGAAAACAAATATTCACACTCAGATTACTAACACCTGAAGCAATAGTTCCTTAGAGAAATAATGACCTTATTAATGAATTTCAGTGCCACAAATGCTATCACTATGCTACTACTAGGACAAGGTTACACCATTTTCTCAGAAGGGTCTAGGCAATGTAAATCTAATTTATTCTCTGCCTTCCTCCCTGGTCGTAGCTCAGTTTTGTGTTATAACATACTTTTCTGTCATGTCACTGTTTATGAACAAAAAGTGTGGAAGCACCAAGTTTGAAGAAGTTCGATCAAATAGAGATTCACCTTCTGAATTTAGCTGTACACAGCAACAAAGCAAAAGAACTGGTGTACTTCCCAGACAGAAGCTTGTGTACAGTGTGAGAGTGCCTGTCAGTATCAGAGAAGTAAAATGTAAGAGCACTTTAACTCTCTAAGAGAGACATTACAGTGTTAGGGTACACATTGTAAGACTAAACTGAGAATGCTTGAAAGTGGAAATGATCTTCAGGTGTAGTTCTAATCTTAGCTCTCTTCCACAGCAATACCAGGCTTTCAGTCCTCCCCTCTGTGTACCTTTTCATCTGTTACACAAAAAGCGCTAGGAGCATTCTCTATGAACTGTAGAAGTAAAGCAAAGGATTCAAAGGTTGTGCCAATATAGGAATGAGATTGGATTTTTCCCATATAGAGCTATTCTGAATTCTCTGAGGGCAAGTGTAAAAAGCTTGTTGCTCAAAACCAGTGGCAGAATAGAAAGTGTATGCATTCCTGGATGATTGCAGCATCAAGAAATATCTCAAGAGACAAATGTCTTCCAAAGGAGCTGATTTCCTCAGTTGCAGTAAACACCATACTAAATTGACCCAGGCAGGGAAGAATGTATTGTAAACATGATTCCCACAATTACTATTAAAACCTGCACCAAAAGAAGAAACAAAGATTTGTGGATAATTTCTTTTGCACAGTGATTTTCTGTTTGCTGGCCAGGCATATGGCATACCTGTCAGATATGTGCTGGTCAGCAATAGATAACAAGAGCAGGAGTATGAAGAGAAAGGAGGCTTTTGCACCATGGTGAATGAAGCAAAGTAAATAATATCATCAGTGATTTTAGTGTTTTGATTTTTCACAATGAGTACTTATAATAATCAGGGTTCTTCAACTTTCTTATCTCATATTGTCTTCCAATGTTACTTTTTTTTAAGGAGTAAAAAACCCCAAGTGTATGAATATGCCACCTTAATACTCTAAGCATTCAGCATTTTCTTTTTGAGCCATGTTGGTCAGCTCTAATTTGCCAGCCAAGTCACCCAATTTGTGCAGTGTTTGTTTCCTAGCTGAATCCAGGTGTGAGTGCTCTCAGCATGAATACTGACAGATGAGTGTAAAAAATTGCTTCCTCAGAGCACCTGCACCTGTCACTGTGTTACTTGTCACTAGATTTTCATTTTCTGAAAATGTTCAGGAATGTTAGGTGAATTTCACTGCAAGCAAGGAAGGAAGAGTGAATTCAGCTGGAGGAACTTCACTTCCCATTTTACTTAATACACCTTACAGATCCAACCTGTGTTGTGCTGGGGGTTTTGAATTTCATAGGAAGTTTCAGAGAAGAGACACTGCAAAAAGTTTTATCCATTTTAACACCAGAGAGTCCACAGACATGAACCAAATAAACACCCTCTTAACTTACCTGAAATGGGAACAAAACATCTCTCCTCGCTGCTCATTGTGGTCACAATATGTGAAAGAGGAATAGTCTTTACTAAGAATTTCAGAGTTGAGGCCAAGATTGAGTTTATAATGGAAAACAGGTTTCGACCTTAGCAATGCAGAGCCAGTAGCCTCTCCATAATACGACTGTCAGTTCCATTTCTGTCAGTGACACAAACGTGGAATTGAAATAAGTGTTAGACTAGGATTTGGATGAAAGTTTTAATCAGATGAGCGCCTGCACTCCAAGTCTTATTAAACCATTGAGACTGAAATTGTGTGTGAAACATTGCCATCCAGTGGCTGCTTCTACAATTTCCAACCTGCCACAAAAAACATTTGCGGAAGAGAAAAATATTGCAGATTACGTCATTCCTCTTCTCTTTTACAAAACCACAGTGGTCTCTGCACTAGCATCACAATTCTAGGCAGAAAATTCAAACAGTGATGGACTGAATTTCCCTCAAGTTTTCATTTTAAGTAAACATTTGTTTCTTACAACAGTGTATGGTATCAACATTTATGTTTCAGGAAAAAAAATTCTCTACTGCATCTACAGTGTATCCATCCAAAGAGGAGTTTGCAACTAAGGGGCAAAAGCCCAAAGGAATGAAATGTCAAAGGCCATGCAGCCCAGATCCTGAAATCACAAAAAATCTTGTTTTTCATACTATCTGTGCCTTGGATGTCCTGGTATTTCCTTCTTTCTTGACAGACCCACCTCTGACTTTTTCCTTATAGGGGTTTGAAGCTTTTGAAAGCTCCACATGCTGCTGTAGGCAACTAACTTCTGCTTTACCAAAAAAGGAGCTAGAGCATGACTGATAGTGACTTTTCTTCTGCCACCTTGTCACCCCCATTCAACACTGATGTGATAGAAACAATTTTGGTCTTTATTAAGTCCTCTCTCCCTCTGCTACCCTGGGGTTTTCAGATGGCCATAGCAAAGCCCAGCTGCAGACATTCAGCCAAGGGCTTAATTTCTGTGGAGAACACTGCTGGTTATCAATAAAAGCATCTGCAGCAGTAGCCATATTTTTGAAATGAGAGTGCTAATAGGAAGGAAAGGAGATTGAGTGTAGCTTTATAAGTTATTGCTGTGACTCAGTTCATTTGAGTCATGACCCATACAAGACAGAAATTAAGAAGTTCTGCTCCTATTGCACATCCATAAACCACTGGGTTCTACTTTCTTATCACCACATTCATCTGATGCCCACCAGGTTGTGTAGATCTGTTTTCTCATCCTATGGCTGTTGCTATGCCTGGAATCCCAAGAAAATGAAGACCAGATCCCCATTTTAAAAAGCTGATGCCCACAAATACAACCATCATCTCACTCACTGAAAAGCAGTCTTTGTAGCAGAAGATTAGAGCTTGTTCCTCATCTCTATAGAGTTGCAGTATTCAGATGCTACAAAAGGACACAAGACCTTTGAGAATAAACATTTTGCTCTCTGTTTTACCAGGCTGGATTATATATGGCAGCAAAGTTAGGTTACACTTACTACTATAGATAAGACGGTTAGTACAAAATGTAATTGACTATTGAAATTAAAAGTAACTACAGGATTGCAATACCCAGGCAAGTAAAACAAAGAAATTAGAATCTTTTAAATAGTCCTGAACTCCCAAACTCTTTCAAGTTTTTCCTTTTGGAAGTCTGGCCTTGACTAGCCAAGCTCAGGAACAATCTGACAATCATATTAAATGCTATCTTAACAGAATAAATCAAAAGGACACTCAGTAACATGTAGCTCTGGGACTGATTCATGAAGCATTACGGCATTACCTTGTCTTATAAAAATCCCTTATAGATTATTCAGCTATGCATCTAAAGAGTCAAATTCACCAAAGAGTAACCCATCCCCTCCCATAAAGAAGAGGAACCCATGAATCTTGCTGTAAATCTGCAGAACATCAGAGGATTATAGTATTTAAACAAAATATCAGAGCCTTTCAAGCTCTGTGCTTTCTTTACTTTGCTAATTAACTTTTATGTAACTCATTGTATTACCTAGCTGCAACAGGGAGCTGGCACACTAATCCATCTGCAAGGTGACCCCTGTTGTATACTATGCAGATTGGGATATTGATAGGTTGTTGTGGACTGCAAGACATACCTGTTTCTGTCCCTTGCCTCTCATTTGTAGATACAAAGAGAGGAATGGCTGAGCGTTTAACAAGAGAGTTTGATCCCACTGTGTGTCTAGGCTAATGCAGGGAAGAATAAGGCTGGGATAACCATCCTCAGACATTATGGTGATTGGCTTTAATGCCATGCCTACGATTGATCTGTGCTCTGAGAGACTTAGGTAAATCAAAGCTCTAAATAGACACAGCTTTTGTGATTGTTAATTTTAAGGCTGGATTCAGTGGTTTTTAGCTCCTAGGCTTATCTTTGCTCTCTCTGCATTTGACTCTATATAATCAAAGTCCCTTTGGGAGCTGTGACTTACTGCAGTCAGACTCACTGCAGTTATGGAGGCCCACAGAAAAATCAACACTTTTTCTTAAGTTCGCTGGACTTATTGTAAAGGCATCTGAAATGATGATCACTATAAATATTTTTCAGCAGGATTTACTCTACCATGAAAAAAAAGGAGGTGTTAAAATTATTAGAAGTACATCAAGTTTTCCACTTAATACCAGCCTAGAGGTATGTTTACCAATGATAACACCAAAAATGAGGAAAATATTCTGCAGGAATTAGGATTTGTCAGGTTATTTCAGAAAGTTTGGGATCATTTGGAGAAACCAATTTTTAGAAGAGCAGGCTGTATGAAAGCAGCATTTCAGCAGTCAAGAGTCTCCAAATCCAAAATACCGGAAACCTTTCTTGCATGAAATAGTGTGTTTCAGTTTCTAGTGATATCTTCTAAAGAGTTAGTCAAAGAGTTTACTTGCCCCGGGATCCCCAGATGACAGCAGAAGTGTGGACAATGACTTGTAAAAAGTCATCTTTCACCTGCACAGATCCTGGGCAGAACAAAGGCCTTCCTGCCATTTCCAACACACCACTTAAAATATGCACCTGAATATCTTCATTGTTTGTACAGCATCCCACTTTTATGCCTGCCAAAGAAACAGGACTAATAACAGTTTTGAGAGCCTGTTTATCACTACATACAGATTTTTCTCAAATATATAAAACCCCATCAAAACAGTACTGCATATTCTTCTGTCCCCAGCTCAAAAAAGCCCACCACCTAGTTTATTAATTAAAAAATAACTATGCACTGATTTCTAGTAGTGACTTTTGCTCCTGTAATTGCTACAGTGGTCTTTTGAGCAGCCAAAAATTTTGTAACCTATTGGAGTGGAGGGAAGGGAGTTAAAGGCCAGAGAGATGCAAATTAATTCTCTGGAATGTTTTGAAGTGGAGTTTGAGTGCAGATTTCCAAAAATGTGCTCTTTTAGAGAAAGGAGTGATTTTTGCTGAGAGCAGTGAGTGTTACTGATTTACTGAAGCTGATATTGACTAAGCTGCCTGGTTACAGTCCCAGGCACAGAATTCTTTGCTTTCCAGGCTGCCAACATTAAGTCCTTCAACTCATCTCTATTTACTTTGGACAAAGTCCAGGGGGTAGGGAAAGAGATGCAGACTTTCAAAAAGAAATCAAGACACAAGCAAACTGGGAAAACAATGGTTACATTCACTAGCAGTTCCAATTTTCACAGGTTTGTTCCAGATGCCACAAGTCCATGTCCAGATCCTATGCAAGAGGATACAGGGGAGCAATGCAGTGTCTCAGGGAGAGGTAGGATGTCATGCAAACAGTTCTTTGTAGGTTTCGTTTGTCATGGGAACTGACCCGATACACTGAAAAACCTTGATTTTTCCCTGATACTTAACCAAAGTCATGTTTGCTGAAACTTCAGCTGCCATTTTCCTTGGTTTGTGGTGATGAGCAGTGAGAAAAATTGATCGTTGTTCTCTTTCCTTATAATACTCTTTTAAATTTTGCTCAGTTGAAAGGTTATCAGCATTACCTCTCCCCAGTCATAGTTATTTCTCTTTCAAAAGTTAACGAATCCTTTCCTCCTTCATTTCTCACAAATAACACTTATTAAATGCCTCTGACTATTCTCATTGTTCTTTTTGGGCATGTCTTCCTTTTAGTGTCTGGTGCTTTGACCTCTCCAAATAATGTCACAGCAGCACTGCAAGAACAAATTCTGCACAGTTCAGTGACACTCTTGCTAATACATCCCAGAGGGAGATTGATTTTCTTTATCGCAGCATCTCACTGACTGGCTTTTTTTGAGTTTGTGACCCAGTATAAGAACCAGACCCTGTTTTGCAGCTCTGCTACCTTGCCAGGCATTGGATATTTTGTGCTTGATTTCATCTTATTATCATCTTCTACACTTACTTCTACTAAACTCCAATTTGTTGACTTGAAATCATCAGTTTCTCCATCCAGGCTGGCTCTGCATTTGCTACAAAGCCAACAATTACAGTTGCAGGCACTGTTTTTTACCTGTAGAGATTCTGCTGCTCTGCAAGCATCCCCAGAAAGCAGAGCCAGAGCTGGAGCTGGGCTCTTCAGGACTGGGGTGCCTCATTAAGGAAGGCCCCTGAGAAGCATGTAAAGGAGAAATAGCAATAATGTTAGAGATGTAACACTCTCTATGATTATATTTGTTTTCTTTCATTATAACTCTAAGAGCAAAAAACATTAAGAAAACCACCCAAACCCCACCTTTCTTCTTCTTCTGGTAATGTCCCTCAAGTGCTTTGGTCTTTCAGATATTAACATCTGCCTGCAAACAAAGGACTGGGTCCCATGCAAACTTAGTAGGTCACAGCTGAACTGACCCCTTTTAACTGGCAGCCTTCTAAAAGCAGTTCACACACTAATGGAAGAGAATGTCATAGTCCAGGAGAGTCTTTGTAGCTCAATGGACCTACCAGCTCTTGACAGCACACTTTATTGTGTTGCTTTTAAAACACAACTGTTGTTAAGACCTGTAGATACCAAATTAGACCTATGTACCACTTTTAAAAGTGTTTAAATCAGCAGATGCAAAAGTTTTAAATAATGCCCCACCAGATTCTTGGTTGCTGGGAGAATGTAATTTCCATCAAGGACCAATAATAGACAAAAGATATTCTTGAACTTCTTGAAAAGACACAGCTGGAATAATGTTACTTTAATAGGCAGGAATCAGTCTAAATTGCTGTCCCAGTGGCCAAGTGGTGCTGCTGTTAAAATGCCTGCATAGATACCCTTGTCACAGCAGACGCCATGATACTTCACAGTGCTGAAAGGAATGTTCTGTTTCTCCACCCTCCAGCTAAAAAACAGACACAGTTTGCTGAAGTGCTGAAGTACTTAATACATTTAAAGTACACTCACTCAAGACTAAAGAGGAACCTGACTCATCCTAACCTCGTCATATTTTCTTTAATAATAGCTACCTTCAAGCATATGCTGTGTACAAGAACTTGAGCCAAGTGTGTTTGACCAAGTGGGTCTTCATTTTATAAGGACAATTTGTAAATAAAAAGTTACAAATATGTTTCTTTCACTTATAAACTGTGCCACAAGTGAGGTTTTTTCAAACTGTGTTACACTGGCCTAAGATCCTACTAGTAAAAACCTATCCAGAACTGCCTTTTATTTTATTACAAAGAACACCCCAGGCATAGGCAGGGAATTTCCCACATTGTCTCTGTTTCTCTTGACTTCTTTTCATTCACTGTCTGGAACAGACAGTAGAGTGTTCACATAATACCATTCTACTTTTAATTTTCTGTAGCTTGCTTTGGGGTCTGGTTTTTGTATGAATCACAGACTGAATTCTCTGTAGCTGATAACAACTGAAATTCCAGTCCAACCAAAGGAGAATACCTACTTTTGCTGCAGACAGGACCTTAATATGTCCCATGAAACAAGGACCCAGACAATTCCTGATATGCCTGCTTTGCACACATACACCATCACTGCTTCTTAGTTAGAATGTGTATTAAGAATGGTATGAATTCTATTTTATACATCAATTGTTACTAAAAAAAAATTGCACAGCATTAGGCAGCAGCCACTTTCAAAATTGTCATTATCACAACTACTGGATTAATCTAAAAAGGAATACCAAAGCAATTCATTTGTATTAAGGGGGAATAGGCTGCAGGCTTTGATTTCAAAAATCAATTTTTCATACACAGAAATAAAACAAATTTATTAAAATGCAGCAGCTTGTTACAAACAGTCTCACACAGTTCTGGTGACAGGTTGTTAACACCACCAATGGACAAGAAGAGTTTGGTCAGTGGTCCTTTCCAGCCATCCATACCCATTCAGTCAGTACTCTGCAACCAGCAGCCATGGCAAACATCTCCTGAAAAATTACCCTGCAGGTTCAAATATACCAAAAGGCATATTTGTAGTACGTGGGGCGTTTCATTCTCATAGATCTGTGTTATAACTTTTGGGAGATTCTTGCCCACAGGTGGGGCAACAGCAGCAGCTGTGTGATGGCTCTCAGCCACTGCTCTTCAAACCCTGGTACAAGAGCTTAAACTACTATCATCAAACTCAAACTGTGCAAACTAATGTATCAGGCTTTAAACCAGCTGGGAAACCACAACATACCAAATCCTGAGCTACACTGTGCCCACCGGTGCACTGGCTACATCAGCTCCTACATCACATGGGCAAGGCAGACACATGCAACACTTCTGGAACAACCGCAACAGCTTCATCTGCTCTGGCACTGATAACACTTCATGCTTTAGACTCCTGTGCTATTTTGGGGCCAAGAGATAGCAAAGGCTACAAGCTGAAGGTGAGCTAAACCAGTGTAGTTATTTCCCTACTAGGAGTTCAGTGTGAGACATTGCTTTTTCTGTGAAAGCACAGACTCAAACTGCATACAACTGTGTCCTGAAGATATTGGAATTCTGTCTAGCTTTGATTCACAGGTTAAAATATATTACATAACACACAGAATCTGTTATACAAAACCTGAGACAGAACTGTCAAATTTCATGCATTCCTTTCAGTGTAAATATGTGAGACACAAAGAAAGCCATTCCCAAACGTACTGGGATATGAAATAAATCTAAAGATACATTTAGGCCATTACTCTGCAAAATAAGTCTATTTTCTGTTGCAAATGTGATTAGACATGTTAAATATGTGGATATTGTTAGATATGGTCTGTATGTTAATAAATTGAGCAATAACAGACTAGTAGAGGATCTACTGTTCTCTGCAGCTGGAAGAACTTTTGTTTCACTGCAGTTTGGCCTGATTTCACATTTGTTTTCCTAGCTCCTACAGTTGTCCTCTTTGCCTTGGCAAAAAATCACCTACTGATTACTCCTATTTTGTCTTGTTGTGAAATATACAATATCTCTCTCTGAGGAGAGAAATGTACCAAACTTTCAGTAGAAGAAAATTGTGCAGATTGAAAGAAAATGGTTTAAAACACAGTCACTGGAATAAGAAAGTAAAAAAAATCCTAGAATTTAAACTAATCATGGAGAAAAGCACACATGGTTTTGGAGAGCCTACTCAATAATAAATGTAGAGGACAATAAACAAGAACTTATTAGTGGGATAGTCTTTCCACTGGGAAAATAAACTGAAAAATTCTAATTTTAAAAATGCAACTCAAAAATTAAAGTTCAAAGATCAAAGACAAACCAAGAAAATGTTACATTTCAATGTCTTATGAAGAATTCTAACAGTAGCAAAAGGGTTATATATAGCCTGTAATGAGAAGTAGAAGAAAATGCTCATAAAACATCATAAAACAAAATGGTCCCTGTTCCTGTATCCATACCAGTATCAGAAGCAAATGTTTTTTGACTTCCTTAAGCTATATACTGAAACTAAATCCTAGATGGAAGTAGACTGAGCAGAATTTTTTTTATTAATATCCCTGTATATTTTTCCAGGTAGATTAATAACAGTTTCTACTTATTCAGCAGCCTAGCCTAGCTAAAATCTGTACAGAATTCTGAAGAAAAGTTCAAGTTATTTTAAGCTGCAAGGATCAAGGTTTCAAGGTGGTCTCTTAGGCAGTAGCAGTCTCCATCAGAAAACTATCTTAAAATTTCTGTCCACAACTCTCAGATGCACAATACCACAGGAGCTGGACATACTGCTAAGGGTACATCACATCAGCGAAATTCATGGCCACTAATTGCATTAATGGTGTTCTTGTAATTACTTTTGCCCTACTGTGGTAGTGCCTGTAGCCTCAGGCTCTCATTACATTCAATACTGTATAAGAATATGAAAATTAGATGGTCAGGTGTTTACATAATACTAATAGAGGCAGTGGCACAGGGTGCAAGAAAAGAGGTAGGTGGCAGTGCTGATAAAAAGGTGTGCACAGAACAGTGGATATCAACCCAATCTTGGGATTTTCAGTGAAGAGATTAAAATAGGATTGTGGTGTAGAAGTTTAAACAAAATACCTTTGGACAGCAAATGAAATAATGTAGCAAAATATTTATTTCTATTATAGTGAGCTGATATATCAAAACAAATGTTTAATTTCCGTGATTAAAACAGTAAAGTGCACATCTGTTTACCCCATCTACAGAGTTAAATTGAGACAAAACATGAGGGTCTATGTTTTCCACATTAGTCTCTGTCAGATGCATAAAAAGGAGACTTTACCAAGTTCAGTCAGCATGCCCTTCTTGTGACTAATCTCACCTTTCTACAGTAGAGTGTCAAAATGTGGCAGCTGACCATACTTACCTATGTTTAGAAATAGATATAAAACTGAGAAAAATCAGCCGTATTGTGGTAGGCCTTGAAGAAACACAATGTAGATACTCCTTAACCCAAAAGGGCACAGGAAGAATGTGGAGAAAGCCCTCAGAAAGCAAAGTGCAGATTTAGTAAATACCTTTTAAAGTGCAGAGCAGGGCTTTCTACTACCAGCTCCCATAAAAGCCCAGTATGCTTTTCCTCAATTTTGCTCTTTTCCTCCATCCTACTGCAGCCCTGGTTAAAATGACAGTCCTTTTTGATAGTGTGTTTTCTCAGATTCTTCTTTTCCCCTTGGACACATTTACCTTTGAGGATTTGCTGTGTTTGGGATTCCATGTGTACAAGCTGTGAGCAGGAATCTTAGTGATTCCCTACAGTGTGAGTGTACCATGCTGGTCCCTGTGTCACGTCCGTTCAGCACAGGTTCAGTGTGTCAGACATGAGTAGAAACAGTACTTGCCAGACTCTCTCTGCCAAGGACATCCCAGGCAGGCACATGATAGTCCATCCTGATAAATTATTGCTTTTTTGCTCCTGTTCTTTATGCTGCAAAGAGCCTGATGTGTGTCAACGTGGGGACAGCATGACAAATGCAGACAACTGGTGACACCATCAGCTCTGATCAACCTCTCTGCATAGACAGCCCCAGGGACCTGCTGCTTATCCCTCCTTAGCCAGGCCACCCCACAGCACTGCTTCCAGTGTGTCCCAGCTGCCTCCTGCCCCTGGTTACTCCTGCAGCACGTGAAGGGGCCCATGCAGCCTGATCCTTTTTCAGCCTGATCCCCTTTCAGTCTTGCCCCATTCAGCTCGAAGGTCTGTAAGGCCAGCCTGGGTAAGGCCTGTGTGATCACACTGCAGGCTCCATTCTTGGTTCTCAGTAATATTCATCAAATCACAGAATTATTAATGTTGGAAAAGACCCTTAAGGTCATTGAGTCCAACCCTTAACCCAGCACTTCCACGTTCACCACTCAACCATGTTCCCAGGTGCCACAATTACATGTTTATTGAAAACTTTCAGGGATGGTAATTCCACTGCTTGCCTGGGCAACTTTTTTCAATGTCTGACTACTCAGTGAAGAAATTTTTCCTCATGCCTGATCTAAACTTGCCCTGGTAGAACTTGAGGCCATTTCCATTTGTCCTACTATCTGTAACTTAGGAAAAGAGACCAATCTTCACCTTTATACAACTTCCTTTCAGGTGGTTGTAGAGGGCAATAAGATCCCACCTGTGCCTCCTTTTCTCCAGGCTAAACCACCCCAGCTCCCTCAGTCATTCCTCATCAGACTTGTGCTCCAGCCAATTCACCAGCTTCATCGTCCTACTCTGGACACACTCTAGAACTTCAAACACTTGTCTTGTAGAGAGGAGCCCAAAACTGAACGTGGTATTTGAGGTGCAGCATTCAAATCACTAAATGCCAACAGCATCCAGCTTGAGAGGCTTTGTTGTGCTCCCTGCCTTTGGTTACACTTCCAAGGCAGGTTTTTATCTCTGTGTCCTCATGCAAGTTACACGCTGTCCACTTCCCTGCTGACACAAAACACCCTCCACATGGAGCAACTTTCTATGATCCATGGAGAATCATAGAACATGCTGAATTGGAAGAACCTGTCCTGGCCCTGCACAGGACACTCCAAGAGTCACACCATGTCCCTGAGAGCATTGTCCAAATGCTTCTTGAGCTCTGTCAGGCTGGGGCTGTGACCACTTCCCTGGGGAGCCTGTTCCAGTGCCCAGCGACCCTCTGGGTGAAACACCTTTTCCTAAGATCCAGCCTAAATATCCCCTAACTCAGTTTCCCGCCTGAGCTTTGTTGAGGCTGACGGCTATGGCTCCCCGAGGCACGTCAAAGACAGACTAAGTCTCTGTCAGTGCACGCCCGTTGCAGAGATGCGATTTTTTTCATAAGCCCTGGAGTCCCGCAGCTCGCCCAGCTCAGCTGGGAGCGGGGAAGTCTCTGCTCTCTGTCCAGCGAGGCCGGGCACGTCCCGGGTGTCCCCGGCGGGCGCGGCAGGCGCGGNGCCAGGTGTCCCCCGGCGCCCGCCAGACCCGGCGCGGAGCTGCAGGAACTCCTCAGGCTCCTGCTGGTGGTGATCTCGGTTCCCCTCTGAGGCTCGGAGCTGCAGTAGCTCCTCAGGCTCATGCTGGTGGTGATCTCGGCTCCCCCTGCGGTCCAGCCCGGGTGTCCGTGTGCTGGACACGGGTCGGGACCGGGAGCCGGTCTGTGCAGCCCCCGGGGGTGTTTCTCTCTGGAGTGGTGTTGCTGGGCTTTGGACAGCTGATGAATAAATGAAAGGCTTTACACTAGAAACAGTAAAAAGGCAGAGACCAAGTAGTGTATTTAGCAAAATATTAATCGTATTATTTATTAATTGACTCTGATTTCTATTTTTGCCCCGATTTTGCCGATGAGGCTGGCAGGCACCCTTCCAATTCCTCTGTGCTGCCCTCAGCCAGAGAGACAAGAATTTCTGTGTAAAACCAGAGGCAACATGTGAGAGCAGAGGGTACAGAACAGGACAAAGCAAAGAAATGCAATGGTCTGTACATGGGGTCACATCACACGCAGCGCACCGGGGTGATGAGAAAAGCCCTAAGAGGGTGCTGAAGGTCAGTGTCAGTGCGGGCCACCATCTGGTTTAAATTCTAGTTTGAAGCTAACACTGCTTGGCCTCTGTACTCAGCAACCAGAGTTTCCTGTCCCCACAGGCAGATACAAGTGGGTAGAGGAAAGCACACCAGTTGGTTTTGGATATGGTCCAGCGAGCCCAAGCCCAAAATGGATGGGCTCCACTGACTGTGAACTGATCAATTTTATGTGTTCGAACAAAAAAAAGGTAATCCTGTCTAACCTTTCCAGATTACTCTCCCACAGCTATGGAAATGTCACCACATTCTATTTATCTCCAGTGCAAAATTCACATGACATTACATGGTATTCTCAGCATTGGCTTTCTTTAAAAAAATTATTTGAATTCAAGGATAGACAGGGGAATATATGGGGCACTAAAATAGTAAAATATGTCCAACTGTTTTATAATTTGGGAGTCAAATATCCTTCACTATTGAGAAAAATGCAGAAATGTGGTTTAATTATTCCAAGTTTAAACTAAAATTTGAATACTTCTCTCAATATTTCAGCCATAAAAGACCAGTAGTAGCAACTCTTACACAAATGCAAGAGTATTGTCAGCAATATGAAAATGAACTATTTAAATACTAGAAAGATAGAAGGGAAAGTTATAAAATTTTGAACATTAAAGGCATTCATTCTAGATCCTGGTATGCCAGTATTAAATTCCACATAAAATTAGTCATTAAGGATCATAAGAAATTTTCTGAATAAGTACTTTCCAAACTCCTGGTTGAGAGAAGAACTTCACAGCCTGACACAGACTGTGGAAATTTTGTATCCAATGAAAGAAGCAAAGTCCAGACCAAAAGTGAGGAACCCCTATATACTCTTCTACTTCTCCAAACAGGCTCCTAAATTTTTAAAAAGATAAGAATTCTTCTCATTTTTAAAATCACATTTTAAATCTTCTCATTTTTAATATCACACAAACTCTGTCTTTAGACATTCATAAGCTTCAGGTTACCAGAAGCCAGGAACATGTATTAGGAACTACATGTAGAACTACAATTCTACACGTACACTTTTCCCACATTCCTTTCCAACTTTCCACTGAACAAACAGGCATATTTTGGCCATTCAAGAATTAAAATTCTTATGTTATTGCCCAGCATAGTTCGAGGAATGTCTGATAATCACAGTAGGATTTTCAGTGTGATTCTGGGAAAGCAACACAACGTTAGCAAGCGGCTTCCTTTGGATAATTGTTGTTCTGCCCCTGAGTTTACTCACTTACTCTTCCTCCTGGCACTTTATAGGATGTTTTAGATAAGCAGAGGCAGGTCCTGAAGCATCTTGAATATAGACACCAAAACAGTAAACTGCACTGAGCACTATAGAAAGTGCTTATAAGAGCCAGGAGGCCAAGTCTGAAAGGGACCACTGATCCATACTGTATCAATCAAATTTTCATTCTTTACTGATCAGAGTACCTAAATACCAAAAGTTTCAAGTCCTAGTAAACACAGTGCTGTAACCTAACTGAGAATTACATCACTGTGCCACTTGAAAAGAGAGTTAGAGCTTCAGGAGTAAAACATATAAAGCTCATCCTGGGTAAGTCATACAAATATTACCTTAGCAGTGCAATTATAGTAGTGTAATTGTGTAGAGAACTATTTAAGTTACCTTTGTAAGCATCTATCTTATTTTATATAACTCTTCAATATAAAACAATATTTTAAACAATGCTTTATAATTTCAAAATACCTTGAATAGTAGGAGGTTGTGGTTTGGCTGACAAACAAATTACAGAGATGAGGACTCTCCTTGGGTTAAAACAAAGGAGACAGTTCAATAGAAAGCTTGTTCATGGAACTGAGAATAGTTATTTTACGGCTTCTGACCCTAGATCTTTAGAGTCACTGTTCAGAAGAACAGAGAAGATGCTCTGCTTTGTCCAAAAGCAAGTAAAACAAGGTGAAACTGCAAGTTTTAAATGCAGCAACCCAGAAATGGAGAGAGTGGGACAGGGGTGTGATGTACCCCAAGACTCCTGTGAACAGCATCTACTAATGAATGCATTCTTAAATTCCTTCCAAAAATTGTATAACTGCAATGTGGGATTTCTATTTGGTTTAGTCCATATCATACTGTTTGTCAGCATTTTCCCTTGGTGACTACTGCTCTGTTTCTCATAACCTCTCTTTTCATGTCTGAAAGGTAGGCTTTAAGAAGCCCTGTGCATATGGCTGAGGAAAAGGGAGGCTAATGCTGTACCCATACATTTGCAGATATTATTATCTAGCCACAGGAATTTTTCTGCTGAGAGAATGTAAAAAGCCCCTTCTGTTTCAGACTAAAAGCTCAAATTGTCACAACAAAGAAATTTCAAAATCATGGTTTCTAAAAGTACAGATCTCTTTGCTTTTTTACCTTTTCACAAAGTTCCCTCATGTTCCCCAAGCTTTGCTACACCAATATTTGGTGTGGCTGGGCAGTTCAGGGCTGAACACTAAGGATTTCCCTACTGCTGGCTCCTGGCAGTCCAGGGAGGAGGTTTGTAAAAGCTGAGAACAGAAAAACCAAGGTTGCAAAGAGCCACATGCCTGGCTCCAGAGCCGTGGGTTCTCAACTTGCCATTTCCCCTTGCTCCATCAAGCTGGCAGATTCTCCTCATACCTCCTTAGCAGACAATTCTATTCAATTTTTGCTAAAATATCTTCCCACAAAACACTCAAATTTTGATAAATCAGCACTTTTAGATGAAAAGCAGTTCTACCTAAAAATAAACAACTAGCTTCATCTTTGAGAGCTGTAGATTAGTTAATTGTATCAGCAAGTGCTGACTTTGAAGCTTGGATATAAACACCTCTTTAATACCCAACCAAGCTCTGCTAAGAAGAAAGGATGATTTATAGAGCAATGTAGAAGCTGGCAGAACCTGAGGCTTGAGATTAAACCCTTTCTTAATACTGGTTGATCATACTGCATTCTATGATACCCAGATGGGATGATACAGTGAAGCAGAGAGGAACCAGGGGCTTTCAGTCATGCTGCTTTCTGTTGCTGTTAATTATCTCCTAGGTCAAGGTGTATGTACTCTGCATATGCATCTGCTAATGGCAGAATCTGTTACAGTCACACTAAAAACATTTTGCAATCTGACCTGAGTAATAAGATAGGGCAATGTTATGTTTATTTCACAAAGAATGTCCTTCCGTTTGGGTTCACTTCACCAATTGCAGGCTAATGCTTGTCATACTCTACTGACCTCTAAAAGTAAACTCTAAAATTCATAGCTATTTTTCTGTCCCATTTCAACTAAACTGGTTTGGGGAGGTTGGGAGGAGGCTTATGCCTTTTTATGGGAAGGAGCGACCAGCTATTTTTCTTAGAAACAGTTAAAAGTAACACCTGGAAGACTTAAAGTTCATGCCAACTGGCCACTATGTGGATTATATTCTTAACAACGAATTTAAAGTAGGGGAAATGCATCAAAAGTAGCTGAATGTGCGACCCTGATTGCTCTGTTTTATGCAGCCCTGCACAGAAGAGGGAGCACAAAGGTACTGCAGCCCTGGGTCCCAACAGGCACCAAAGTCTGGAAGTATGTGAAAATGCACTGGCTTAATATTGACACAAACATATAGGTTAGACATAGATAGTCCTATGAACGTGAACATAGAGTTCTAGGGCAGTGATTGCAACACAGATTTAAAAACTGAAATATTAGTGTGAACTGCTCTGAACCAGTAACTATGGTTGTACAACTCCCTGGCTCCATGTCTAATTGCTGGATTTTCTGCTTGGATAATATGCAAAAGTCTACTCTACAAAATGTATCCTAATCATTCAACATTTTAAATTGGTTTTAACTTCAAAATAAATGAAATTAAAATTTATTTTGGTAATATCATATTAATCATACGCAATATCCATTACATATATTATTCAATGTGCATAATATTTCAGAGTCTTTGAGCAGCGTACCAAAATCTTCATATCGCAAAAAGCAACTCCTCTGACATCTGAAGAGAGGGGACATCAGCACTGGTCCACAGGCACGTGGTTACACTAGACCCACTGCCTCCTCCTCCCAGCTGAGGCCAATTTACACAGACAGCTAAATCCTTCCGTAGCCCTTCAGTCCCACACATCTCTCTGGTGGCTGAGGGTCAGACCACTGCACACGGGGCCACTGCTAATCCAGAACACACTGTGTGACACAGTAGCAGTGCAACTTCAATGGCTCATGGATTGCCCAAGACTCTCAAGTCCCATTTGGACAGAAGATATGAATTATGAGAAGCTTGTGAGCTTAAGTCAGTGTTAGTACTCACTAATGAGCAGTCTCCCATCTGAAAACTAGGCAAAGGAAAGGAGACATTCACTGCCCCAAAGTGTCCTGTAGTTCAGCCTACCCACAGGAGCTGCCCTGTCTAAAGGCTGGAATAGTCACTTTGGTGACATTACTTACTTAGAAAAAAAATAAAGGAATTTGATAAGCCTCTCTGGCCCCTATCATCCCTAAGTTTGTCACAATACTATTTTCTTCAATTCCTACAAGCTGAGGCAAAGGAGCGTGTGCTGCTTAGGTGACACTCAAATGCCAAGGGGCCTCGGGATGGTGCACAGTAGCCTACCTTACCCTCATTGCACAGCAAAGCTACATCACCTGCTGCACTTGCTGCAATCATAAAGAGCTGCTTGCCCCAAAGCATTTTTTGATCTCTATTACTATTTTTTCTTTATTCAGAAATTTGTTTATCCCAGATCTCTCCTAACTTCTATCTGTAAGAGTTAACTACAGAACAATTTAACTATCCCTCTGCAGTATTTTTAAAGCTATTAAAGTATGCAGAAGTTCAAAAAAGGGAAGAAAATCTGGTCCAGAGAATGGGAGAACTGTTGAAATTATGGTGTTATGTTTTGAAATTCTCCTTGAAAGAAATACATCGCTGAGAATACCAAATATATGTGCTGTTTATTTAAGGACTCCCTGCTTACATATGTTTGCCCCTGCCAGTTAACACTTAGATTTTTATTGAACATTGCTACTCTCTTGCCCAAATCATTTTAAAACTTAATTGGCAATGCTTCTTATTTACATTTTTTTATTTACCCTATTTATCTCTTCCTCCAGGCCAGCTGGGTTTAGCCATGGAGCCCCATTCCACTGACCTCAAAAACAACCCATTCCTTTTTACATCTTCATTTTTTTCTTGTTATTCTGCTGTTTTATCCTGTTGAGTTTTTATTCCTCTCCAGCTACCGTATAATTTTTCCTGAGTACCAGCATTACATAGGTTTGAATCTCGAGGTAATAACTCCAAAGAGTTTGTACAGGTATATCTGTGTTATGAGGCCTTAAACTGAAAATGAGCACCAGATTTATATCAGATTAGTTACACAATCAGCTTTTTGTTTAATTTTTTTGCTAGTTTCCTGAGTATTGTAGTATTCTGTGGTGGCATATGCAATCAATAGAAGCCAGTTTTGTCTGTAACACTCACTGTAGGTTAATAAAAAACAGAAGGAACACACTGAGATCTCATTGTCTCATCATCATCATCATCTGTGTCAGTGGTGAAGACCTGGCTGTAATTAGATCTTCTGAGTGTAAGTGTTGAAGGGCTCTGGAAGGACTTGCCTGGAAGGATTTGAGAAAGATCTGGAAAAGAGTCTTCCTTTCTCTATAACTTGTTAACTAGTACCATTATGGAGGGCATGTATTCCGTGTTGGTAAAAGTCTATACCTTCTGTTCTACTCAGATCTTTGAGTGAATATTAAAATCCTGGCTTGGCCAGTAAGGGAAATTATGAAATTCTTAAAAACATAATGGAATCCACTAGCACCTGATGAGCTAAAGGTTTTTTCCTGAGCAGAACAAAAAGTAATTACTTTAATAAAATGTTACATTAAAAATATAACATAGGTAAAATAGTTACATACAAAACCTTAAGACATATTTATGATAGAAGGCAGGGACCCACACTTTCACAAGTAAAGTTAGTATGTTTTCCTGTTAAAAAGCTACAGTTTAGTTCACTCCAAGTCATTTGTGTCTTTCATTTTGCAAGTCTTGATTACAAATGGCTTTTCCCTGAAGAATGCTTGACAATGCTTGATCATTTATTTGCCTTCCAATATTCTTCAAGGCCAAATGAATTACCTATCTGTTTCCCTGCGTTAAAAACCAAAATGGTTCTGTCTTGGCTCCAAGTAGTCAAGTTGCAAGAAACATGCTGCCTGACCTAAATCCCCTCAACACTTGGATCAGAAGAGAGAATTTTGGATGCTTACCACAGACTCACCAACAAGTATTTGTAGGCTGAACATGGATTGGCTTCCTTATAATTTGTCTTTCTATCATTTTCATTAACATTTTCTCTTTGACAGGTAAAGCATTATCATATGGTGCCCTATAACACATTTGCCACATAGTGAGGCTAATGAACACGGAAGTATCTTATCAGCTTCATCTATTGTGCTTTTACCAGTTGATAATTGCCATAATGGGGCATTTGCTATTTAGATCTTGTAGAGCACGAAGACCCTTTACATTCATATGTTAATTTGGGGTATCAGTCTCTGCTCACATCAATAACTGTTTGCGAACTGTGTTCCCAAATACTTTGCCCCATGCTCTTTTTTCCTGTGGTTTCTGCTGCTTCCAGCACATCAGTTGTCTGACTCCCACACCTTTCTCAAATCTCTCCACTTCTAAGATGTACTCCTCCTGTAAGTCTGTCATACATGGCTGTGTATAGGAGAAAATGATGCTGTTTGCAGAACAACAAAAAATTCTCTCCCACCACAGACCGTAGAAGAGCAAATAGTGGGTATATAAAAGGTCAGCTATTTTAAAGCTCTTCAAAAGATGATGAAAAACGTCTTCCCTTCAGATAAATCTAGGAACCATAGCCAAATGCATGATAGAAGAACTCTTCACAATAAAAATATTTGCAAAACCTTTTTGAGTCTTTCTTCTCATGCTACCTTCTGCTACAAACTTTTTCTCTATTCCAGTTTTTCTGCATTTGGATGAGACTCATACAAAAAAAGTAAGTCATATCTTTAGTTGCTTGACAGCAGTCTCATCTATGAAACTCAGCCTCATCTATGAAAATGTATCTTTGCAATTTGCAAAGTTGATAAGATGCTTATATCTTCCAGAGAAAAATGCAGTTCAGTGACTTCAGCAGCTACTATTAGGCATCTGCTGTACAAAGGACACAATCATTGCATAGAACAATCAGTCCAGCTGGCCAGAGTTTCTACATCCTTTGGATATAGTCTTTGATGAATAGACTCTCTTATTTTTAATTTCCAATCTATTATTAATAACATTCTCTGTGATCATCCAGACAAAGAATTAAGACAATAACTCTCTAAGTGTTAGAGAGTTAGCTTGCCCAATAGAATAGCTGCCATTAAGCTTCTGCCAAAATACCATTGCTTCAGACACAAGGATGAGCAATAGCCATACAGGCTTGGAAAGTGTTCATATGTAATATATTAAGCTAAAAAATTCTCTTTTCTTGGGAGTTCCTTGTGGTGCCACCAAATGCGTCAATAAATTACCTAATAAAAAGCATTTCAATATAAAACAATCTTTATTTGATGTAACCATCTCTGTTGTAATAATATAACAAGAATATAAATTAAAGTTTTTGTGTATGACAATCTTCCTGCAGACAAGCTTCATGGGAAAAAAAAAAGGTCAAGGTAGATAATATTTTTGTGTCACTGAAACAAAAAATTCTAGAACCTAACTTCTTGAGACAAGGAGGGTTATATGAAACAAGAAACTATTTCCTTGTCAACAAGCTTTCCTTTATCCCACCTGACTTTGGACACTGAAGGCAGCCCAGAATAGGCTGAAGGCAGCCTCTGCTAGCCTCACACTGAAATGCTGCCTCTGTCTCTCTGCAGTGTTGTGATTTAACCACAGCCAGCAACTAAGCACCATGCTGCTGTTCACTCAATCTCTCATAGTACAGGGGGGGAGAGAATGGAAAAAGTGAGAAAACTTAGGGGTTGAGAAAAAGAGAAACATTTTAACAGATAAAGCAAAATATACACACACAAGTAAAGCCAAATGAGGAATTCATTCACTGCTTCCTATGGGCAGGCAGGTGTTCAGCCATCTCCAGGAGAGCAGGGCTCAGTCCATGATGTGCAAGGCTTCTTTGAGATAACAAACACCATCACTCCAAATGCCCCTCATTTCCTTCTTCCCCCAGCTGTGTATGTGAGCATGTGGCCTGGAATACCCCTTTGGTCAGTGGGGTCAGCTGTCCAGCTGTGTTCCCTCCCAGCTCCTCGTGCACCCCTGGCCTCCTCTCTGGTGGGGTGAGAGTCTGAAAAGGCCTTGGCTCTGTGTGAGCTCTGCTCAGCTATAACAAACACATCCCTGTGTTATCAACACTGTTTCCAGCACCAATTGAAATCACAGCCCCACAGGAGCTGCTATGGAGAAAATTAACTCCACCCCCGGCAAAACCAGTGCAAGTGCCTGTATAGAGGGGGAGTGTTCACAGTATTCTCATCGAGGACTGTAGTTAGAAGCTAGGACAGGAGCAGTCACAATGTAAGTATCACGTTATCATGCGGAGAGGGATGATGAATGCAGGCACAAGCACCTGCTGAGATCTCTGACTTCCTGACAGTGTGCATGGCACACTTGCTGCTGTTGGACATATCATCACATATCCCCATCCTTTTTTTGTACCATACCCATCCATTTAGGACTAACCATTAAACCGGCATTCTTCATGCTGTTTTCCCTTTCAGAAAGTGATTTGTCAAAAGGACAGAGCACACTGCACAACAATAATTAATAATTTCTTTTGTATTGTTTGAAGGAAATACTGTTTATGGGATGCAGGAACCAAAGTTTCAGCCTTCCAAATTTCATAAGCTCCTCACACAAATTCTGTGTATAATTTCCTCTTTATAGCTTTCATTACCTTGTCTTTATAAAACCCATGAATCCCTTTTATTTCACTCACCAAAATCTCAAACTAAGTAATTGTTCTACCACAGAGGAAGTTTAAATATGGAACTAGCACAAGGCAACACCCAAATTCAGAATGCATCCTGAAACACAAAGGTATTAGAAACTGAGATACGTATCTATCCACAACATCCTTCTCCCAAGTATCTCAGCCGAAGTTCTGCATCCGGTCTGCAGAACTGCAATGCTCTCCTGATCCTCCCTAAACTGTAAGGAAACTCAGGTCTAGATTTAAATGATACACACAAGCATGTCTCCTGTTAAGAGAACAGAAATATTGCTGGCCTGGTAGTGCCTATTTCTGAGTTGTTCTTTCACTTGCAAATGTAGGGAAAACAGATTGCTACACTACAGTTACAGGAGGTGGCATACAATAAGAATGAAAGCTGTAATAGAATGTTCATAATAAATTTACCTAAAAAAACCCCCAAACCTTCAGATTTTATATTTTAATCTTTCATCCAAAGAAAATACAATGTTATTCAACGAGATAGTCAAACTTCAGGAACTCTCTCCTGCATGCAAAGGTTTTTTTCTGAATAGTAGTAGTGACCAGAAGACTGCTCAATGAATCCATTGATCTATCTTCTTATACAACTTCTGCCCTGAATATACATCTTTTGGTCAGATTTCCAGACTGATCTAAATAATCTCACAAGGTCGCATCCCTTAAACTTTTAAATATTCTATGGGGTTGTACCAGTTGACGGATACTGTAGAAGTGATTTCAGGTTTAGGGATTGACACATCCCTAAGGGCCAAATACCTTTGTGCTTTCCTTCATGTTTGCCACTTATCCTGAAATGATCCTTAATATAACCCAGATATATACAGAAAATGAAAAAGCTTGCATTCAGCATTGTACTGGAATTGAGCCCCTATACAAAGTGTTTGTTTTCCCTTCTTTGTTTGAAAAAATCCCTTCAGGAAAAGATACATTCTGAATATATTAATCCTTATTTATTTGTTTGGGAGAGGGGTTATTTATTACTAGTAATAAACTACTATTAAAAACACTAATATAATTTTTCATTAGAAGGAAATTTTAAAGTATTATGAGTTTACATTTTTAAGTCTCTATAGGAGGCAGAGTTGCTTTACAAATAATTGCTGACAATTTTACCTATTTTAGTTCTTTTTGCCTGCAATTTTACAATTTTGTGTATCTAAGAAGTTTAGACATGACTTCTGGTTTCTAAATATTATTTTCATTCTTCTCTTTTCTTGCACTGTACAGGTCTCTTTGACATGCACCTAACCCATACTAACACATACTATCTAATGCACTATCTAACACATACTGCTCTTAACAGTGCCTTGATGAAAATAGTCAAACTCAGCTTTAAATCATGTTACGAATGTTATGAATGACTTTCAATTCTTAATGCACAGTTGCAATAGCATTTGCCTTTTAAACGCAGCTGAAATTTCTTATATACTCTTTTCACAAAAAAAGCTAAATTTATTTAAAAATTGGTAACTTGTGACTGGTTCTGTTGATTTTAAAAAGAAAAAGGCATTATCCCAAACTAGTGAGGTTTGTAGATGTAAAGCAAACATTCACTGTGGAAATGTCAGGTGAAGAATTTGCTGATCAATATAGGATTTCTGCATAAGAAGAAACAAGATTTACCATTACTAAAGCCCACATCAAATGTTTGAGTAACATGTTGACACGTGCAATATATTACTTATCTGATGTTGTGTGTCTTACAGGTTAAAGAAATGTTCCAAGAACTTTGAGGTGTGCAGAATTATGTACACTAGTTACAGCTCTTACAGCTCTTACTCATAATACTGTTGGTTGTGGAGTTCTTGTGAAAATATGAAATAACCTGTCTGAAATAAGTCTGAAAAGCTGAAGTTTCAGATTCAGTGGACCAATAAGTTCATTTTAAAAAAAGTTACCTAATAAGTTTCTTTAAATTCTTTTACTTAAACAGAGAAGTATGTAGGGTCAGGATTTTTCTGATGTCAGACTGAGCAAAAATATGATATCAGGAGAATTTTGTCAAAAATGTAAAATATTACTGGTATTTAGCACTGAAGTCCTTTCAAATAGCTCAGTCTTCATGCCACTTAGAGAACAATGGTTCTAAAAATATCTTTAGCATTTCCCTTTTACCTTTTTTTAACTTTATCAGAAAAGACTGTGCCCCCCTCATCCATGTGAACAGAGGAACCTACATTATTTCTTCCAATATGAACAGTTAATCTACAGAAAAAATTGACTTTTTCATGTCTTCTTTTTTTCAAAGCTTATAAAGTGCTATAATTAAAAGTGTATCAGTGTGTCAACCTGATAATGTTTATACAGCAGAGTCAAATTGACAAAAAGTTCTCCCTTTCTCTGGCTCCAGGAAAGAATTCTTGAACCCTTGGTAACTATTGAAGAAGAGGCAGGAACATACATTCTTTCAGGAAACTGACCATTTCCAGTAATGAGGACTTATACTACAGAGACAGGGGACTGGGATGGAGTGAGGGTGCAAGTTAAAACATTTTTTTTCCTCTCAGTCAGTTTTGCTACACTGAGAAAGGGCAACCACAAAGTTTAGGTGAAAGGCTTAGTTTCATTCTTCTGCAAAGTCCTCAAAAATGTAAGTCCTTCTCACAAGCATAAACATGGGACAGATTCCCATTTCCTGCTCCTCTTTATCCTTTCTTTTCTCTTTCCCATATTCATTATTAATAACAAATGGACGAATGGATTGCACATCTGATTCAGCTCTGGTGAGAACTCTCAGGATACAAGTGGCAACCGCTGCCAAGTGACTTAATTTCAAAACTGAAATTCTCCTATGAAAACTTTCTGTAAGAGACTGATTTTTGCTCCCAAGTGAAACAGGCCAGTCCCATATTTATGATATCTTTGTAACTCCTTTCCTTTCGAAACACATACTAGCAAAATACTATCCATGATTTCAGTTAAGAGAATGTGAGGGAGGGGAAATGAAAGATGTTTTCTCCAGCCATTTTGACCCAGATCATTAAATTTCATCCTACGAGCTCTTTTTGTGTAAGCTGAATTTGATTTATGAGATATGTGAGATATGATTCGCCTTTTTTTTCCCTACTTTTAATGTAACAATTATATAAAACAGTAACCTCACGTATCATGTATCAAGAGAAATGTGTCATTAATTTTACGGGACTGTAAAGTAGAGCACTTCAAAATTCCACCAGGGGGAGCCAGTGTGATTGAAAACTTGAAATTCTAAGTTGCCAAAAACAACAACAACAACAACAAAAACAAACAAACAAAAAAAACCCAACCAACAATAAAACCCACCAAAACCAAACAAAAAACCCCACCACTTAGAGAAAGATCATTATCCTGCAAAATAGCACACTGAAAAGAAATAAAGGCTGATCTTCAGAAATGTCATGTTTGTGCCTTTTGAAGCAAAATTCCTCATATTCAAAATAACACATAAGGGAGATCAATAACAAATTAAAAACAACCATGCTTATATTTTTTCCCTGGGAATTTCATTATTTTCTATTACACTGGACTTTAATAACCCCTTATTTTGATCATTTATTATCACTTCAACAATATCTCCATTCACATTTTGCCCCATACCAATTCTTCAGCCTTTTTCCCATCTCTTAAAATGGGCATCTGCAACCAATGGTTGCAGATTACCATCTCCCCCACATCAGCTGTGACAAAGCCGCAAAATGTCCTGTGACTCTACCTAGCAATGCATTTGATAGCTTTTCTTTAAACACTTTTTCTTTGATTTTACTACAATAAAGAGTATTTTGGTGATTGTCAGGCAGCATATTGCAAATACACAGTACAGTTAAAATCTGATTTCAAGTAGCTGTGCTCCAAGCACATAATTCTCAACAGTCCCTCATTTTTCATTTTGGCTATTCAACTGACTTTAAAGATGCATGTCTTATTTCAAATTTTAAACCTACAGTTTTCTCTCAGCCATTAATAACTTCAGAAATGGCAATTTATTTCTCTACTGGCTTTTTCATATTTTATTTTATATCATCTTCCTTTTCCACCTGCTAAATCTAAAGACCTATCCACTTCTCTTCTACTGCTCATTCACCCACCAAAAATTGTGTCAGTAGCCAAAGAAGCCAATCCCAGCACTGGCAGACTGAACAGGACCAGTAGTTTCTTCAAGCCTCCAGGTCACTCTTTTACAGTCCCATGACTTAGATTAGACACAGAGCATCCTGTTTTTTCCTAAGGAAATAGAGTCAAACAAAAACAAAGGGGGAGGGGAAAGGAAGAACAGTGAAAAGGAAGACAGTGGAGAAGTCGGAAGTAGGAGTAATAGTACAATACATGATAAAGATAAAAATCAACTTCTGAAATGAGAATTATGCCTTACTGTTTTTTACTAGTTATGAGGACCACTTGTGTCGCAATAGGACACAAAATAAAGATGCTTGACTCTAGTCAGAAGGCAGTAGAAATCAGAAGGCTATATTTACAGTTCATTCAGCCCTTTTATAACATGCTGCACTAAAAAGGCACATTATTGGTCCATAGCACTGACACCTCTCCCATAGGCTAAGTAACAGAAATAGCAAACAACACCTGTTGTTATGGGAAAGGAAAACTGTTTAGACAAGGGTGTTTTGGGAGAAAGAAAACTGTTGAAAAGTTTCCCTTGGGAAGAGCTCAGGCTCAGAAAATATCAAGTCTACACACTTGGGATTTCTCTAGGTTTCCGTGTGCACATGGATTACTGCAGGTAAGGAAAAGAAGAACGTGGTATCCATGCCAATGTGGTTCTTGTATCTTAAGAAATGAGAAGGGAGGAAACTATTACCACTCTATGAAGCCACAGTTTTGTCTAGAAAGAGAGCTCTTCTTCTGTCCCTGTGCACAATGAAGTAGCAAAAGGTGGAGACTGGAGGAGCAGGGATGCACAGTGAAACCCTCACTACAACAAATTGCTAGAGTTTTGGTAGCTTTTACCTAGTTTGGTTGTTAAAACATGTAAATTGTCAACTTTGCCTTTTGCTGAGACTGTTCTTAGCACTTTTGGGCTTTTTAACATTTTTCTTTCTTTTTCCCCCCAAAACATTCATCAAATTCCAAAGGTCTTCTCTAGTTGAACTCCTACAACAAGATTGCTAACAGAAATTATACTCATTATATAAGCTCCATTAACTCATGTAGAAGATTATACCATGTAGAAGATTTCAAAGTGTCATTTGTTATGCTTTCTACTTTGTGTTCAAGGTTTCCACAGACAAAATGTATCTGATGATGCACTGTGATGTTTCAGCATCTGCTCACAATCCTGCTTTCTCTCTCAGTACCAGTGTTTTCTAAACTCTGGGTTTTGTGTGTCCATTAATATATTTTTCAGTGATGCATATCTTTCTGTCATGTTAGAACTTCTCAAGAACTTTACAAAAGCAGCAAAACATACAGAAAATTCCCTTTATACTTTCATAACATATTCTGACAGTGTTTTCAAGGTGAGCTCAGTTTACCTTGTGTCAACTACTAGATAAAAAATAAGCTAATTTCTATTAATTCTTGACTTTGCACCCTGATTTTTCTTTACGCTCTGATTTTCCAGCACTACAGCAGTGCAATCTTTCAAAGTTAGAGAACAGCAAGCACTGTTTAAGATCTGGAACATCAGTACATTCTGAAGTGGCAGAATGTTTGGGTTTTTTTCCTGTCTTCTGTAGGGTCTTTTGTATATTTTTTTTATTTCATACCTTAAGCAAGCACCAAGGTTTTGGTTTTAACAGCAACTCCTCCCTCCTTCCTATGCTAATCTTTGGTTTCATTGCCCTGTTCCCCCATTGTAATAATTTGGTCCGCACTTGTCCATGAGGTCATTATTGAAATGCATGAAAGTGTGATGCTTTCCAAGTTAAATTTATTGCATATGGACTAATTTATAGTTCTGTAAAACCAATATGTTTAAAAGCCTCCCCATGCTCTTTACAGCATAACAAGTTTCTTTGCCTGTGCCTTTATCTCATGACATCTTTGTTGTTACCTAACTTCAGTCTGTGATGCTTTTTCCTGTATTACTTTCTGTAGGTTTGGCTATCCCATATTTCTCCTGTCTCTACACTTCATTTAGCTTTATTATTATCATCCATGATATTAATAAAACTTTAATGATTAATGACATTAATGATTTTTTTTTGTGTGACACTTTTTTACTTCTAGCATGGATACAATGTGAGAATCAATCCTGATTGTTATAACTGTATATTAGGTTTTTTAATTTTTTTCACATTTGTCCCTAGAATTTTCCTTCATAGGGATTATATTACAGGTCTATTTTGAGGCTAATCATTGAAAGTTTCAAAATTCTAAGAAATGCCATATTTCAAACCAAGTCAAACTAATGATGAAATTTTTGAGTCTACTGCAGTCCTTCATCACAGCTAGAAAGTTATGATTATACTTTTAGTCATTTCATAGATGTACTGTGGTATCCAGACCTACATTGCACAGGAATACTTAGATGAGTACAAAATCTATTTGGATTTTGGAGTGTCCTGATATGTGTCTAAAGACTTTGCTGCATAAACACTCATTTGAGATTACTCTGAAACAATGTATCTCATAAACAAAGAGAGATTTGTTCTGCACACTAACTTAAATCCCCTTTGTTTTAATTACCAAGTCATCCTTCTATTTCTGAACAAGACCTCTCTCAGCTTTTGCTATTGTAAAGTTGAAATTACTCATTAAAACCAGCCAGTCTCTACTTTTCCCAGCTTTCATTTTCCAATTTTTATGGTATTTCTTTAGCAAATTTGTTTTGCAATCCCTTCTGAGGACAAGTGATGAGAATGCAGATCCCCTCCAAGGAGTTTTTTCTTATTGGAAGCATGCACTGGATGTAAACCATGCTATAGGAATAAAAATGGCCAGATTCAACCTGTTCAACTTTTTACCTAAACAGAAAATGCAGTTCGGGATGGGCATTTCTTGTCTATTTAATTTCAAAATTCTTAGGACATAAATATGCCCTGAGCAAAGCCCTGAGATTTCTCCAACAAGTTTTTAAAAGGCTCCAGCCATTAGACAGTTTGCGTGACTCAAAGTGGAGGGGAAGCTGCCCAGCTGTGTGGCTGCATTTAGTACTGAATAACCTGTGCTAGGCTAATAGGGGAAAGCCCCTTAAATCCCTCCTCCCACTAATCCCCCAGGCACTGACGTACAATGTCACAGTCCTCTTTACCCAGAATTTTTTCAGCTCTTCAGCTGTTAATTTCACGTGGGATGCCAAATCACTCCTTCCCTTAAGAGATGTACATTGATTTTTCTAGTAACTTAAACTTCATTTTAGCTAAATCAAAATACATCAGCACAGAAAGAGATCGCTGAGCCATACAGACCTCACTACAAACCCATTACACTGGACAGAAATTGTATAAGGCCAAAACTATACAGAAAGAAGTCCTGTAATTTAAGATTCCATTTGATAACTCATATGTGCTTACTGAAAACCTCATTAAATCTTGTGCTGTGAACTTCACACACTGCAGGTACAGATATAAATTAAAAGGAAATTGAAACACAAAAAGCAGGTGGAGTGTTGGATATGTGTGAATGGGCAGGAATAAAAGCATACAAAATAGCTATGAAGATTAATCAGAATCAAATATATTCAAGCTGCAGCAGCTGTTTGGGACTGTGGCATCCTAAACATCACACCAAGTAAAGGGCTTCCCTCCTCATCTAGGATTTGTGTTTTTTCACTGATTTAGAAGAATTAAGTTCTGCAGCTACAGGAGGCTCCATCACTGATCAGTGATGAACCTCAACATGCCAATAACAATGTATGTTACTTGCCAAGGCAAACAGCTATCAGCAGGTGGCTCAGGTGGGTGACATCACATTGAGGGAAGTAGCTGATTCCCTCAAGGCCAGGGCTGTTGTTAGCAGCACTCTGAAAGGCTGGGGATCTGGGCTAGTATAAATTTCTTCCAATTCAATTAAGGCAAACATAAAGTCCTGCACCTTGGATATAATAACCCAAGCAGCCAGGAGCTGACTGGGTAAACAGCAGCTTTACAGAAAAGGTCCCAGTGAACAACAAGGGCAGGCTCGAGTGAGCAATCGCTCTTATAGCAATGCAAGTTAGTGATACACTGGGAAATATCAGTGAGTCCAGCTAGAAGATCAAGGTAAGTGATTACCCCATCCCCTTCTGGCACTTGTGAGGCTGCCTGTGCAGAACTGTGCACAGTCTGGGGCAGGGTGAAACAAGAAAGATACCAACAAACTGCAATGAGTCTAGTGAAGGGTCACCAAACAAACAGAGCTGGAGCATGTGACAAATAAGGAGACACAAAAAAAGGTTGGCTTGTTCAGCCTGAAGAAGAGGAAGATGATCAATTTATATCTTCAGCTACCCATTGGGAGGGAATAAAGAAGATGGAGCCAGACATTTCTCAGAGGTGCACAGCAAAATGATCAAGTTGCAACATGGCAAATTCCAGGGACAGGAGTATGTGGAAATTCTTGACAGTGAGGGTGGACAACCTGTTGTGGCAAAGAGGTAGTGGAATTTCCCATCCATGATGAGGTTCAAAACTCATCTGGACATTTTGCAAGATGAGCTTCAGCTAAGCAAGCTGAAGGGGAGGTAACTAGCATCCAGCTGCAATGATGTGGTAGATCCCAGCTCTGCTCCTGCCTATGGCTGTAATGGGCCTCTTACAGGTGACTTTCACCAGTCATCTTTCAGCATCCACTAGGGACAAGCAAAACAGAGAACTGATGCAAAGAGGAGGAAATCATGCAACAAGATTTAGAACTGGACACACAAAATAGCTGCATATAGATCCTAAGGAGAAGACGGAGCCTCCACAGATCCTGGAGAATTGGTGGCAGTTCCCAGTACTTGAGCTGCTTTGTATTTGCATGTCTTTGTGACAAATCAACAAGGAATGCATTTGGTCTGTAACTGCAAATCATTGCAGCCTCATAATAGTGTATACATTTCAAAACGGCCCATTTGCTGTGCTGACTCACACCTCCATGTCTCTTCTTGCTCCCCTTCTTAGGTATTTTTGGATAAGTCATCTTCCTGTTTAGGGTACCTAAAGATATCTGAAGCTCAGCTCCCTGACCACAAGGGTTAATGAACAGAAGGAACTGAGAAATTGCAGGCAAAAAGATCTAAACTAAGTGTGTGTGGTCCCATAAAATGCAAACAGGCAACTTTTGATCCACCAGAAAGCCTCTCGGCTTCAAGCAAACCATTAACATCTTTCAAATAAAATTTGAACATGCACAGCAAGTGTAGGCCAGCCTGGCAACACCGTTTTTGATCCTGCTCTGGGAAGTTAAAAGCCTATCACGAGATCACAGCCCTCCAATATAACTCATTACACTACATCTAAAGTCTTGAAGTTGTTATGAGACCATGGTTAGTATTTTTCACTTTTCAGGATAAAATTTAGATCTGTTGCCTCCACTGAGAAACACATTCAAATGCTTAAATGAGTAGGCCAATTCTCAGAAATGCATTGTTTACAGGTCACTTATATTTAGAAGTCTACATAAAGGGTGCTGTTTGCTCTTCAGCTATGTTTATCTCAAAAAGCTAAGCTTTTGGTCCATTTATGCCAACAAATACTAGCAGAAGTGGAGGCCATCAAAAGAGAACACCATTTGCTCCAACCGCTTGTTTATTATATGGTGTTAATTCTTCATCTCAGAAGTCAGCAAATTAAATATAGTATCTTGTCTAATGTCACTGTGATACGAATTTACAACCACGTTTGTGCTGACCGGGTCAGCATCAAGCCAGATGGTCAGCCCATGTCCTTCTACCTTTTACTCTCAAATCTCAAAGTAGCTGGTTTCCATTTCTCTCGTTCCTTTTTTGGGTAGAGAAGGAGCAGGTGCTCCGGTCCCTTACCCTCCAGGACTGCTGACTTCAGCACTTCTCAGGTTCCCGTTAAAAGAAACTCTGCGTGAACGAGATGCAAAACTACAAACGCGGAGACACCCGAGCCGCCGGCGCTGCTCCCAT
>VWZU01000403.1:9474-22392 GCA_013397095.1 Sterrhoptilus dennistouni
GATTTGATCTGGAGCTCCAATGGATGTGAGCTGCCCCGGGAAGGCTCATTTCCAGCCTGACTAAGCCCTGCTCCTGCCAAAATCCAGCGCCGACGGCCACGGTGCGAATTTTGAGGCTGAGAAGAGCGTCACTGGAGGCGGCGGGAGGTGTTTTAATTAATCCCTTAATTAGGAAGCTGCGAGAGGCGCCTGCCCAGATGTTGATCCAGCGGTGGGGGTGGCCCTGCAGTCATTCTGAGCAGGGTTTGGGGTGAGGATGAGGATGAAGATGAGGACGAGGATGAGGGTGAGGATGAGGATGGGGATGAGGATGGGGCTGAAGATGGGGATGAGGATGAGGATGAAGGTNGATGGGGATAATGGGATGAGGAGGATGAGGAGGACGAGGATGATGAGGATGAGGATGAAGGTGAGGATGAAGATGAGGATGAGGATGGGGATGAGGATGGGGCTGAAGATGGGGATGAGGATGGGGATGAGGATGAGGATGAGGATGAGGAGCAGCCCCGGGCGGTGTGTCTGGCCAAGCCACCCTGGCTGTGCCCAAATCCCTGCTGGATTCCCCAGGGTGTTCCTGGCCCGGGGAAGTGTCCGGGTGGATTGAGCTGAGCAGGATGGTTGAGCTGGAACCCGGGATGGGCACGGCCAGGGGACACGGAGGGGTTAAATCTCGCTGAACCCCGGGAGGAGCTGGGTCCTTTTTCCAGCCTGAGTAAACCCAGCTCTCTGCCAAATCCTGCTCCGGGATCCAAACCCCTGCTCCAGGATCCAAACTCCTGCATTATTAACCATAACCCGGGCAGGGTATTCACACTCCTCAAGGTGTGTCTGGATCCCAGCATCACCCAGCCCCAAAATCCCCCAGGACCTGTCCTGAACACCACTCCATCAGGATTCCTGCCCTGGCTCCATCTTCCTCAGCTCCATCCAGCAGCTCTGGCATGTATTTACAAGTGGGGTGGGAGCTGGTGCCTTTGCTTCCCTTTATTTTTAAACTTATTTATTATTATTTTGGATTTCTGACTCATCTCCACCCGTTGCCGGGAGGAAACCAGAATAAATAATAAAAAAAAAAAAAAGTCCCAGATATCGTTTTGTATCAACTGAACAAAATCCTCCCCCAGGGAGGAAAGTCCACCAACAGCACCAGGACACGGAGCCGTTTTCTCCTTCTCCCAGTTTCATTCTTACAGAGCAGGAAAACTGAATTTTTTTTCCTTTTCTTTTCCAAATCACAAGCACAGAGCCAGGCCTGGAGCTCACAGAAGGGGGGGGCAGAGAGGTGATGGGTGTCCCCCACCCCCCTGTACCCTCTTTCTGCCTTTGGGGTACCCAGCCCCATTCCCAAGGGATGCTCTGTGGGTTTGCAGCACTTATGGGGCTGCCAAAACAGGGGGGTGGGTGTCCTGGAAGGTGTCACAAAATCAGACTGCCCCATTAATAAGGGTGTCTGGTTAATAGGGAATGGGGTGCCCCATTAATTGGANTTTGCAGCACTTAGGGGCTGCCAAAACAGGGGGGTGGGTGTCCTGGAAGGTGTCACAAAATCAGACTGCCCCATTAATAAGGGTGTCTGGTTAATAGGGAATGGGGTGCCCCATTAATTGGGGGTGTCTTGGAGACAAGGGAGCACCCCAGAAATGAGGGCCCACAATTAATGTGGCTGCCCCATTAATGAGGGTGCCCCAGAGATGAGGGTGCCTCATTAATAAGGACACCTTGAAAACCAGGGTACCCCAGGAGTGAAGGCCCCAATTAATGGTGCTGTCCCATTAATGAGGGTGCCCTGTTAATGAGGGTGTCATGGAAGTGGGATGCCCCTAAAAACAAAGGTGCCCCTTTTAATGGGGGTGCCTTAAAGATGAGGGCACACCAAGGAGGAGGTGCCTTATTAATGAGGATGCCCCATTAATGAGGATGCCCCGAGATTGGGGTGTCTCATTAATGAGAGGGCCCCATTAATAAAAGTGCTTTGGGATTGGGGCTGCTCCTCCCTGGGTCTCCCCTCATGGTGGGGGGCTGGAGGCCAGAAGGTCCCAAGACCCCTGGCAGGTCCCAGGTCCCTCCTTCAGCCAAATATTCCCAGCTGGAATGTGTGAAGACTGGGAGGAAACAACCCAAAAGCAGCATCCTGGGGCTGTGAGGGAGGGCTGTGACTCTGGGATGTGAAACACCCACCTGGACACCTCCAAATCCAGCCCCTTTCTGGGGAAGGCCAAATTCATCCCCCTGGATCTGCTTTTCCCTTTCCAAGGGAGAAGTGCTTTGGTGATTCCTGGGTTCATCCTGCCCTGGGATCCCAGGAGCTGAGAGGATCCAGCTGCCAAGTGTTAATCCTCATACCAGGGAGGACAGAATTGCCCCCCTGGCTCAGCAGAAAGGTTTTGGAGGCTGTTGGGTTCTTACCCCAATCCTAATCCACCTCTCTACTGCAATGAGCTCAGCTCCTGCTCCTTCCCTGCACGTGGAGAGGACCCATCAGCTCATTTTCATGCTCCTGGGTATGGATTAAATTTGTTATTTTTTGGATTTATATCCTGGGGGTGATCCTGCTGCCAATGTCCCCTGATTTCCTGGGATTTGGCTTGTTTTTCCTCACGCCAGAGTGAAGGTGCTGCTTTGGGATCAGGTACCTCAGTGACATGAAGGGCTGCCAGGGAAGGGCTGGTGTGGAGCCAAACCAGCCTGGGATGTCCTGGCTGGGAGAGCTGGTACTGGGCAGCAGGAACCAGCAGCTCTGAGTGGTTTGGGCTTTTCCCAGGGCCTGGATCCCAGCTCGTTTCCTGCTTTTTCACAGCTATTCCATCTGCTTGGGATAACCAAGGGGCCTGCTCCAAATCCCAGCCTGGTCTCTGCTGCAGCCAGGTGGGAATTTTGCATCCTGGGCTTGGAGGTGGGATCCAGCCCTGGAGTTGGAGCTGTGCTGCATCCCCAGGGTGGGCTCCATTCCAGGCCTGTGCCCTTCTAAATATTTTTCATTATTTTTAATTCCTATTTCCCTTCCTGGGCTGTATCCTGGTGTCTCCAGCCCTGGGGAAGGACAGGGATCCAGCCAACAGCTCTGACCCCCGGGGACATCGCACAGGGCTGGGAGAAGGAGGATGTGACCCCATGTGGAAACCACAGACAGTTTTGATGTGTTTATGAGCCTGGGCACAACTTCCTCTGCCCGGGTTTCCCAGCGAAGGGCTCGAGTTCTCCACGGGCACCTAGGATGTGCAACGGGCGGGGGGTGCAGCACCCATGGGTGACAAGGGACAGGACAGAGGGACATTTGTGGGGTCAGATTGCAGCTCTTCATGTCCATCCTGGGATACGTGTGGGCTGCAAGGCTCAGCCGTCACCCCGGAGTGATGCTCTTGTGGAAAAGGTGAGTGGTGCCAGCCACGGGTCGCACTCTCACCCCCAGGAAAAAACCTCGGGCAAAAGTTATTCTTAAAAAAAAAAAAAAAAAAAAGAGAGAAAAAAAAGAAGAGTTTCCTCTTTTCCTTCCTCGTCGCAGGCACGCGGTGGTGAGGTCATGGAGGCCTGGGCTGGCCGCAGGACATCAGGACATGCCTCCGGCTCGGCGTAATCCCGTCCCCAGGGCCGCAGCCGGTTCTGGCCAGTGCAGGGGGAGACTCTGGGGCCGTCACTGCCCCTCCAGCCCCACTTTCCTCCCGGTCAAGCCACCACCACATCCTGGGCCAGCCCTGGGGCCGCTGCCTTCGCTCCCGCCGGTGTTTTCCCGGCGCGGTTTCAGCCTCCCAAAGGCGAGCGCGGCTTTTGCGCTGAGAAATCAGCGCCAGATGTGGCGGAGCGGCCGCAGCTGGAGGGGAATGAACGGGGATGGGCTGGGCTTGGGGACAGCAGAAAGGACCTGTTAGGGACCTGTTTGTGAGAGTCAGGAGCTCCTGGGGGTTTTATCCCACCTGTTGGGTGACAGTTGAGTGACTTTCCAAGATCTTTGGGGAACCTCCCTCCTCCTCCTCCTCCTTCCTGGGGTGACAGGGACAGGCAGGGACTCCCCAGCCATCAGCCTCAGAGGACACAGGGGCAATTCCCACTGCCCAGTGCCATCCCAGGGCTGTTTTTTTTTTGGGAAGCAGGATTTCTTGCTGACAGGAGCCAGGTCCCCCCATTGCTGTGCCACCACCCTCCAGCAGGAGCTGAGCTGCCCCCAGTGGGTGGCACAGCCCAATCATGGGGACACCATGAATTTTAATAGCCCAGCGTTTCTCGGGGACCTCTCAGGCCCGTCCCTGGCTGAGTGTGGGGCTGCTGGCCCTGCTCGGGGCTCTGGGGCGGGAACCACGCACTAATCAAAAGAGGATGGAAAACCCCTGCGGTTCCTCGGAAAAACCGCTACGAGCAGCTCCAGCTTCCAGATGTGGCAGCAGCAGCAGCAGCAGCAGCAGCAGCCATGGGATGAAATGCTGATGGATTATCCCAAATTACGAGCACTGAAGTGGGAGTGGAGCCCCTTCCCCACGGCTGGAAATGGGTTTGGGCTGGCATGGCTCTGCCTCATCCTCTCCTTGTTGAGCTGGGGGTTTGTCTGGCTCATCTCAGGCCCTAAATTTGAACCTTTCCAAGATCCTTGGGGATCCTTGATTCATTGCATTCCTCTGGGTGTGAGGAATAGTTCTGGGAGCTGCTGACTCTCCATGGCTTGGATGCCCTCAGTGCCTCAACCCCAATCCTGCATCCTCCTCCTGTCAGGCCATGGAATATGCCCCATACTCAGTGTCCAGGTGAGGAGTCCCCTGAGCATTGCCCCACTCTCTGGAGCCACAAGAGATTTTTTTATCACATTTTTTGTGCTCTTCAGCCTCTCTGGGCACCCTTTCCTCCCTGCTGGGGTGGTGTGTGTTGCTCTGAGGACTCTGAGGGGCTGGAGGATCCTTGATTCATTGCATTCCTCTGGGTGTGAGGAATAGTTCTGTGAGCTGCTGACTCTCCCTGGCTTGGATGCTCTCAGTGCCTCAACCCCAATCCTGCATCCTCCTCCTGCCAGCCCATGGAATATACCCCATACTCAGTGTCCAGGTGAGGGGACACTCTCTGGGGCCACAAGAGATTTTTTAATCAGTTTTTTTTTTGTGCTCTTCAGCCTCTCTGGGCACCCTTTCCTCCCTGCTGGGGTGGTGTGTGTTGCTCTGAGGGGCTGGAGGAGCCGTTCTGCCGGCGATCCCGGGGGCTGCAGGGCGGGATGATGGGCGGAGGTGCAGCAGCACACGCCAAGATGCATCAGCCTGTGTTTTTCTGCTGGTGGCTTTGGTTGTTTGTGCTGTTCCGGGGATGATCCAATGCTCTTGGCGAAGGTGCAAGAGCGGCCTCCGGGCACTGCTATCCACTGATGCCCTGGGGAGGCTGACCTGGAACACAGGCTGGACAGAGCTGGAGGATGAAATAGGGATTTATTGAAAGGCTTTTAAGGATACACCTTGGGCAGGACAGGGTCTGGTCAGGGCTACACCCAAGATGGACCCAAAATGGTCACAAAATGGAACACGGGGCAGGAGGTCTCACACTTTTATAAGTTTTGGTCCATTTGCATGTTGGAGATTAATTGTCCAATTACAGCTTCAGCTTGTGAGGTCTCATCCTTCTTGTTCCTCCCTTCAAACCCTTGTTTGTGCTGTTGGGCCTGAAAGTTTTTTCTTGGTCTTCAGCAGAAAAAGGATTTATTTTATCTCTCTGCTCTCTGCAGAATGACACTGACTGTGAGCTCAGAACTGCACCCCTGGGCAGCGCAGAACCTGAAAAACCCAAAAGCTCAAACTTAAGCCATCAGGCTGGGACCTCGTCCTAGTTATCCTGACACATCTCCTGCTCTAAACACGACTGCACCACCCCCAAACTGCTGCGGGACCCTATTTCTTACCAATTTTTCATGAGCAGAACTTTTCAGCGATCCTTTGCAGCCACAGCACCGATGTGCGCCCAGAGCTGGGTGGGGCTTTTGATCCCTGGATGAGCAGGGAACCTGCTCACCTGCTGGAAGGACCATTCCTTTTCTTGGTGAAAGTAGCAGATGCACCAAAATTCAAACCTCCAATCACACACAAGCAGCTGGAGCCATTTCCCCCCATCCCAGCTCAGCTCCATCCCGGCACGGGCCGGGATTGCGACGAGTGGGGGGAAGAGGATGGGGAATGTCCCCTGGGAGTGGAGATGAGGCCACTGAGATGGAGACAGGGGCTCCTCGTCCAGCTGTGACGGAGATGGGAAAGGCCAGATTTAGCATCAGCACTGGCTGGGAGCGTGGGAGCAGCGGGAGCAGCAGGAGCAGGATGAAGCTGCTGGATTTGCACCCAGAGATTTGCACAGCTCTGTCCACGCTCCATCCTGATGTGTCCCTTCTCATGATATCTGGGCTGCCTGGAAGCAGAGGGTTGGGGTTGATATTTGTATCACATTTATTTGGCTTTCCAGAGCAGAGAAGATGCTTTGAATAAACCTGAGAGGGTTCCAGACCCTTCCCAAGGGCAGAGTTGAGCTGGAGAAGTTTGAGGCTGGAGGGAGTTTTGTGAGCCCCCAAATACCTCCTCACCCCCTTATCACCACCCTCCCCCGACGAGCCTTTGCAAATTCAAAATCTCCTGTTTTCAGCCCAAAATGAACCACTCGGCCCCAGCCAGGGCTGCCAGCAGAGCTGAGGGAGCAGCGTGTGTGTCCTGGGGCAGTGACAGCCTCCCCAGGAGCTCCCTCTTCAAAACCCAGCCTGAACTTCATCCCTGTGTTGGGAAAGGGGTGGATCCAGGTATGGAGCCGGCGGCAGCTCCCCTACGAGTTCTGTTCCTCCAAAAACCAACCTTAACTTTATCTCTCCCATGGGAATGGGACGAGTCCAGGCAGCCACAACCGACTTCCTCAGAATCACCATCCCTCCAAAAACCTGCCTGAACTTCATTCCTGCCACTGGAAAGGGCTGGATTCAGGTGAGCCACTGACAGCTCCCACAGCCAAGGCTAATGAGGGATAACCCACTCCTGGATCCCTGACCTGTCATCACATCCCACCTGCCAGGCAGGGCTTTGGCTCTCCTGGGCCATCCTGGAGCTGTTGGCAGCAGGGAGGAGGCAGCTCCACGGTGCTAAAACCGCTGCTGCTAATGAAAAACAGCCTCGGAGCAGCCAAACAGCTGATCTATGGCCGCCAGCTGAGTAATGCCTGGAATTCCTGGCAGGAGCTGCTTCCTTTTGGGAGGAGAGGGCTCCTTCCCCGGCACTGCTGTCCCCCCCTGTCCCCATTAGCCCCCATCAGGGATCAGGGGATGGAATGATGGAGATTACACCCTGCCGGGGGTCTGTCCAATGCTCTGTCTGTCCATCTGTGTCCCCCCTCCATCCGCAGTGAGGACGATGATGGGCACAAGCCTCACCACGCCCTGGAGAACAGCCCTTGCTCCCCAGGGTGTCCCTTTGGCCGGCAGGGATGTCCCTCAGGCCTGGGGCTCCTCCACATTTCGAGGATGGGGGCAAGCAGGGAAAAGAGCTCAGCAGCTCCTGGGGACGGATCCTGCTGCCGGGTGTGGAGCAAGATAAGGCCATGACTCAGCCTCATCTCTCATCTCTCATCTCTCAGCCCCCAGAGCTGTTTCCCCTCCTTCCCAGCAAAGCCCCGGCGGCACCTGGGGACCGGGGGGTGCAGCCGGGCCGGGCCCCCCGTCTGGGTGTCCGTGGCGGACATCGGGGCCAGTGGCTGATGTAAACAGCTCCGGCTGCCGATAAACAAGCGGCCCCGGCGGGAGCACAAACAGCTCCTCTGTTCTGGCTCCGGGCTCTCCCTGCAGCCGCTGCACGGCCCGGGCGGGACGGCTCCAAACAGCCCTGCAGCCCCGGGCCGGGGGTGGCACAGGGCTGTCACCCCGTTAGCCCACAGCTGGATTTGTGGGGATCATATTCCCAGTTTGGGGGGTGGCACAGGGCTCTCACCCCCTTAGCCCGCAGCTGGATTTGTGGGGATCATATTCCCAGTTTGGGGGGTGGCACAGGGCTCTCACCCCCTTAGCCCGCAGCTGGATTTGTCTGGGGATCATATTCCCAGTTTGGGGGGTGGCACAGGGCTCTCACCCCCTTAGCCCACAGCTGGGCATGTGTGGGGATCCCACTCCCAGTTTGGGTGGTGAAAGTAGGATTTAGTCCATTTTTTTAGGTCTATTTTTGGGGAGTGAAAATAGGATTTAGTCCCTCGGATACTTGCTGAGGGCAGGGACAGTGCCAGCTCTGTCCATCACACGGTCTGAGGGTGGGGTTTGGCACGTTTGGGTGTCACCTTGTTCCTGGCCGTGGTGACAGACAGGAACCCCCCTAAGTGGTGCTGAGGCCTGGCTTCCCTGGGGCATCCCCAGGCTGTTTCCCAAGCTTGTACCCAGCTGCTCCCCTGGACAGCCCTGCCATGGGTCAGGATCCCCTTGGCTCCAGCCAGGCAGAGCCAGGGCTGTCCCCACACTGCCATGGGTCAGGGCTGACCCCACACTGCAGGGCCAGGGCTGTCCCCACACTGTAGGGCCAGGGCTGTCCCCACACTGCAGGGCCAGGGCTGACCCCACACTGCAGAGCCAGGGCTGACCCCACACTGCAGAGCCAGGGCTGTCCCCACACTGCAGGGCCAGGGCTGACCCCACACTGCAGAGCCAGGGCTGTCCCCACACTGCAGGGCCAGGGCTGACCCCACACCGCTGTGCCGTGAGCTGTGGGTGATGCCAGGCAGGGAATGGGGCACACTGGGATCTGTGCCCCCCCAGCACCTTTGTTCACTGGGGGTGTTGGGGAGTCCCTCAGAGCACAAGCACATGGACATTGCCACAGGGTGGGCACTGTGCTGCTGCTGCTGGCGGCACCTCCTGCCCTTGTCCCCTGTATCTCCCCCAGACTCTGGGCAGCTGCCTGGGAAGGCTTTTGGCTCTGGCTCTGGCCACATTCCTCAGTGGAGGGAGGAGTGGAGCTGGAGCCTGCCATGACTCAGCCACAGCCACGAGGGGCTGGGGACACGCCGGTGACCCACGTGGGGCTGTCACCCGTCCTTGGTCCCTCCTCCCCACCTGGCAACCCCCCTTGCCATGGGAGCCCCTCCCTGATGCCAGGGCTGGGCCAAATCTGTGCCTAAAGACCCTCGAGCATGTACTGGGGGTGGTGGGAGGTCTCCTGAGGGCTCTGTGGTTGAGGACAGCAGGACCCCGGGTTAGGATAACTCTGAGGAGGGACTTTCTCTGCAGCCGCCGGACACAGCCTGACCCTGCGGTTCCCTCGCTCCCAGCCTGGCTGAATTCCCTGTGCCTGGACCCAGCCGTGCTCTGCTCCCCTGGGGGCTCACCCTGTGGCCAGGGGGCTGCTGCTGGTGGAACCCTGAGATTCCCTCAGTGATTGGAGCTGGGCGGGATGTTCCAGAGTGTCCCAATGCGGAGAGAGCAGCACGAGAGGGACGGGGGGAGAGGAAGGGAGGGGTTTGCTGTGGGATGAAGGCTCCAGCCTCATCACGACATCCTGAGTCCTCCCCTCCCACTGGCAGCGGGCTGGGGGGAAGTGCCTTCCAACCCACATTCCTCCACTCCTGAAGGAACTGCCTGGGGACCTTCCCACGGGGATTTCCAGCCTGGGCACACACGGCTCCGGCTGGGATGGTGCTGGCAGGGTCCTGGCTCAGCTGCAGCACCCAGGAGACTGTGGGAGATCATCCTGGCCCTACTGTGAATCACCGGGAAGGAACTGATTAAGACCTTGCAACACTTTCCTGCTGGAAATAACTTTCTCCAGAGAGGCAGCTCGAAGCTGGTCTTAGGATGCAGCTGTGGGGGGCGGGGGGGGGATTTGATATGCCACAGGTTTTATCCCTGCTTTGGGGCTTGCTGCCTGGAAAAAGCCTCCCGAAGTGAGGGATTGATTGGGATGGGCTCTCACTCCCATGGGGGGTGTGGGAAGAGAATTGAATTTTGGTCCAGGGATGCTCTAACCTTGGCCACGGTGGCCATGTGGCTGCATGGGGCTGGTGCTGGTGCCTGCTCCAGGCCCTTTGGAACAGGAGCCGTCCTGCCCTGCCTTTCCTCCAGCCCTGCATCCTCTGCTTTGGGACCAGCACCTGTGGGGACCCCCGGGATGCCCAGGAAGCCCCACAACCTCATCCCACCTTTCCCCCTCGGCTGACAGGGGCTGTGGGGGGAGAGAGAGGCAACTCCTGCACGGCACCAAGTGTGATGACAATACCATCGGTCCCAGTTTGCAGCTGGGAGAGGGACAACCTCCCTAAATTTTTGCCTCCTCCAGTTTTTCCAGCTGCGGCGTGGGCACGGAGCTGCTGCCACCTCTGCCACCCACCAGCGGCCCCGTTTGTGACCCGTGACTCAGGGATTTCGGCAGGTTTGGGAAGGGAGGAGGGGCAAAAGCCACTTCCCTGCCAAAAAAAGAGAGAGGCGGATGCTGCTCTCGCCCTCTGTCATGCATGAGGCAGATTAATATTAACCCGTCCCTCCATCCTGCCGTCCCTCTGTCCTGCTCTCCTTCTGTCCCTCTGTCCTGCTGCCCCACAGCTTGTCCCATGACCCGGCATATGACACTTTTCCTGTCCCCTTAAAGCAGAAGGGGATGAGTGTGCGGGAGATGAGCAGCCCGTGGCCTCAGCCGGTGTGAAAGGGCCTCATGTGCTGCCACGGGGTCCCCGTGAGTCACCCCCAGCGCTGGCGTCACCCCCTTGGTGTCCCTCGGTGTCCACCCTGGTGTCCTGCCCTCCACCGTGGGGGTGTGAGGCTCCCGGAAAAGCTTGTGATGAAAAATGCACATAACATCTCAGTGTTTTGGGGAGAAAGGGGTTATTTTGGGAGGATGGCTGTTTGTGATCCAGCGCCCTCCCCCTCTGGCCCCGTCACCCTCAGCACCCTCAGATGTTTATCTGCTGCTCTGTTGCTAAGGGACGCTGTGGGTGACAAAACCTGTGGCACCCATGATGCAAATGATACTTAATCTTGGGGCTGTCACTGCTGTCCCCAAGTCCAGCTGCTCCCCAGTTCTTCCCCCACCAGGTCACTGATCCCAGCCCTCCGTTTCTGGGATCTGCTCTCACCTCCAAGAAAACCCCTCAGCAATTTCTGCAAGGCCAGCAGCGTTTCCGGCCCTGGGGAGCAGACCCCGCTGGTCCCTCGAGGCTCGGATGTGGTGGCTGTCACCGCACGTGGCCCTGCTGTCACCGTCCCCTGCTGCAGCCACATCTCACTGTGTTTGTGGAGCAGTTTGTTTGTTTCCTGTCAGAATGCCGAGCATTGGCACTGCCATGGATCACCTCGTGGCCACTAATCACTTCCAGTCGCCTGGAAAAGAGACAGGCAGCCAAGAGGAAAATCCCGAAGCTGGGAATGAGGCTTGTTGCCTGGCTCTGTTGGGCCTGGATAAAGCCTTTCACAGATCCCTGTGCGTGGATCTGTCTGTGCACTCACAGAGCCCTTCTGCACACTCTGCAAATGGATCTGCTTGTGCACAGGTGGATCCATCCCTGCACAAGTGGACCCATCCATGTACACACTGATCTGCCCATGAAAACGTGGATATGTCTGTGCAAACATGGATCTGCCCATGCACACATGGATCTGCCCATGTACACACGGATCTGCCCATGCAAACACATGGATCTGCCCATGCACACATGGATTCATCCATGTACACATGGATCTGCCCCTGCAAACATGGATCTGCCCATGCACACATGGATCTGTTCATGCAAACATGGATCCATCCATGCAAACACAGATCTGCCCATGCAAACACATGGATCTGCCCATGCACACATGGATTCATCCATGCACACATGGATCTGCCCATGCACACATGGATTCATCCATGTACACACGGATCTGTCCATGCAAACACATGGATCTGCCCATGCAAACATGGATCCATCCATGCAAACACAGATCTGCCCATGCACACATGGATTCATCCATGTACACATGGATCTGCCCATGCAAACACATGGATCTGCCCATGCAAACATGGATCTGCCCATGTACACACAGATCTGCCCATGCAAACACATGGATCTGCCCATGAGCAAACACGGATCTGTCCATGCAAACATGGATTTGTCCATGCAAACATGGATCTGTCCATGCACACACGGATCTGCCCATGCATATGTGAACCCACCCATGCACTCAGCTCTGTCTGTGCTCATGTGGGTCCATCCATGCACATGGATTTGTCCATGTCTGTGCAGATCTATCACACACATATATGCAGACATCTATCTGCCCATCCCTACAAATGCATCTCTGCCTGTGCACGTGTGAATCCATCCGTGCAGATGGATCTGTCCGTGCACACGTGGGCTGATCGATGCTCATGGATCTGTCCATGAACACCCTGGATGCTCTGATGGGTGTCCATCATATCTGCCTGTCTGTGCGTGTTCCTAGGGATGAGCAAACACACGCGTGTGCAAGGCCCGGGGCTCTGTGTGTGTGTGCACACACATGGACATGCCTGGAGGGGTGTCCACACACATCCAGGGGGTTGTGTGCATGTTCACACAGACACAAGGGCCCGTACAAAAACACAGGGGGTGTGTGTGCACTTGTGCACGCTCTGAGGGGTCCCTGGTGTGTGCACACACGAGTGTCTGTGTGTGTATGTGTGTCCAGCAGAGAGCACACACACACAGAGACACAAACACACGTGTGCCAGGCTCAGCGCTCTGTGTGTGCCCACGGCTACCAGTGCCCTGGGCGTGCAGGGGTGCCGTGTGTGTGTCCCTGGCGCGTGCACACCTGTGCAGACACGTGTGGTGTGTGTGTGTGTGTGTGTGTGTGCCCATGGCTACCAGAGCCCGGGGTGCCCGTGGGCGTGCAGGGGTGCTGTGTGTGTGTGTGTGTGTGTGTGTCCCTGGCGTGCGCACACCTATGCAGACACGTGTATTGCGTGTGTGTGTGCGTGTGATAACGGGGTCACA
>VWZU01000404.1:3447-48948 GCA_013397095.1 Sterrhoptilus dennistouni
TATATATATATATATATATACACACACATATACTAAGTAAAGGCGGTGCTTTGAACATGTCTTACATGTTAATAAAATGAGATTGTTTAAAAATAATAATTTTCCTGATCACAGGGTGCAGAAAGAGTTAAATTTTAAATTTAAAAAATGCAATTTAAAAAATCAGCGAAAGAAAAAACACAGGCTAAGATATAACAATACCCTGTAATTGTCCTGACCACAGAGTGCAGAAGGACTTAATTTTTAAATTTAAAAAATCAGAGGCAACAAAAACACAGAATAAGAGCACAAAACCCAAACAGACTTTACTGCCACAAAAGAGATATGGTCGGTGATGCAAATTGCATTATCTCCAAACTCCTGTTTCTTAGGGTCTGCTTCTCCTTCCTTTCTCCTTTTATATAGGTTAAAGCAATTTAAAATTTTTCATAAGATAAAAGAATTTTACAATTGATCTTCAAAAATAAATGTGGGGAAGCAAAGTCTGCTGGTCCAAGACAGTTTGGGAAGATCTGTGTCCTATTATTAGCACTGCCATGTCCTTATGTTTCAAGTCATATGTTTCAAGTTCATGTCCTTGTGTTTCTCCTAAGAGAAAGAATCCATCTGTCTCAGGACATGGATTCAGATGTGCCCCATATCAATTACAGTACTTATGTGCTTGATTTCTGACCACACGTTCAAGCTGTTGCAAGCCAAGTTAGTCTATAGATGCAAGATGTGTGCATTAGGAGAACTCAGCTGTGCTGCCTCCGAGGCAATTTCATGGTTGTTACTGCTTTACATGAACCTGCTCTTGCATGGAGGAACTGTTTACTGCGTTTTGTGGGAGAAGCAGGTTCACAGCTAGCTATGCTTCTTTGCAGTGACTGATCCTGTGTTTGCTTTCAGTGCCAGGTAAAGATGAGTTAGTTTATCCTTCACTGAAAGTGTAGCCATGTGCTTTGAGCTGCAGCTAGCAGCAGTCCTGGAGTGGAAATCATAAAACAGCTGATATGCTTTATTTTTGTATCCTAGCTACCTCCATGGCAACTTGTGCTTATCTTCACATTCCTGAAAGAGTGGCTTGTTCTTTCATGAACAACATGAAACTTTTACTCTTTTAAAAGATATTCTTAGGAAGGGTGGGACCTCTTGATGAGACATTAGGACATTTGATAGAAGTTAGGTTCTAAAGGAAACTAGATGAATTTTCACCTTAGACATGTGAAGTAGGTTATTTCATAGTTTGATACCTCCTCCAAAGACCTTTCCTGAACTGACTGCTGTTCTGTTTCTGTAAAATTGAGTATTTTTGAAAGGCAAATAGTCCTAAAAGGAAACCAGGCTTCTCACAAATGACACACTAGCTGCTGCAACAGACTATTTTGAAAGCATTCTTTTCAGAGAAATAGAATTGAAACAACTAAAGAAGCCTTTTATGACAGTTTATTACTGTATCAGATTACCCTTGTTCACCACTAAGAGGAGAGCACCACATATTGCAGTGCCTAGAAAATCTTGTCTGTCAGAGCACTGCTGTACAGAAAGAACAAAAGTCTATCTTTGTGCCAAAAAATTTACAGTCCCATGATAAAACAAAAGAAGAAGGGGTACAATGAGATGAATATTGTCATGGCAGCTGAGCTTTTGTTGGCATCACCCACAAAGGAGAACTTTAGAGAGGAACATGAAGAATAAAGAAGTGCATTCTGGATGTTTACACGGAAGTCCAGCATGTGATATGGCACAAATGTGGCCCAGTGCATGACTGAGAATGGGAAGCAGCTTTACAAATTGCTGGAAAAAACCCTATCTTTGTATTTAGTCATACAGCTGCAGAGATGATTGCAAAAAAGCAATAGTTCTAGTGAGGGAAAAATGTTTTATAGGAAGAGACTCCATAGATTTGCATGGCTTATTTACATGGCTTTGATGTAGTTATTTTGTTGAAGAATGTTGTTTATTGTTTGTATTACCATGGTAATATAAACAATACTGCTGTAGAAGCTGTAGAAGCTCTGGGCATGGAAAATGCCTCTGTTGTGCTAAATGCTCAGTAAACAAGACAGAAAGATTGTAAGAGGTAACTAAACAAAAAATAAATTAAAGAGCGTGGATGGCAGTGGGCAAGGAGGAAATGAGAGCCTGATGGGCAGTAGAATTGGAACAGCTTTCAGTGTGTTAGCAGAAGAGAGTTTAAACAAGGGTACTGAAATATAATTTTGGGGGACTTCTGAACGTAAAACACTGTCTGCAAGTCTGCAAGAAGGGGTTAAGGTGTGTGTTTGAAAATGGAGCCTGAGAGCCTATGGATTTGAGCACTTCTTAATGGGGGAGAGATGGTAAGAAATTCTGGATGAGCTATGAGGACTGATCACACTTAGGTGTAATAAAGACAGGAGAGTCAAGGGAGGGAAGGAGAAAGTACAGAGGGTTGACTCTCTCTGTCATTCAAGTGACTGGCTGGGAGGGTGATATTTGCAGTATCTTGGTTGGCCAGAAGAGAAACCTCTCAGAAACAGCGTGGAGCAAATTCCTTGGCCAGTCCTGCAGTTTCCTTCAAGCCAAAAGCCAACACCTAACTCCTTTAACTGAAAAGTGAAAAAAATCCAACAACCACATTAATTTCACTTTACTCCGAAATGAAATAAAATACAGGAACACATATAATGGGAAAACTTGCAGGTACTTTGGTTTTCAGCTCTAAAAGACATCACTGGATGTCTTAGCATTAGAAAATAGGACATTTCTTTCTTTACAATACTAAAAGTAGGAGGAAAGGGGAGGTAATATTTTATTTAGGTGTTTATTCATATCTTGTTACAAAAGTTTCAAGTTGGAAACGAAGATGAACCTATTTGTGTTGCAATATAATTCAGCAAAGGGAGTATTTTCATTGTTTTCCATGAAGTTGAACACCCTTATTGTATTGCCACTTTGGTGAGTGGCCTTTCCTGATGACTGGAGTGGGCGTATGAGAATCAGTTTGACCTCCTTGGGGCTGAGAACCCTAATTTCCTGACGGTCTTTTCAACTTCCTGAGAATAATTTTTTTCTTTTACACAAATACAAAAGTTCACATTATGTGACAGGATTGTTAATTGTATGTTTTAGAGCCATCTGATGAGCTGTGGATTGGGTTGAATGATCTCAAGGTTCAGATGTATTTTGAATGGAGTGATGGAACTCCTGTCACCTACACCAAGTGGCTTCGTGGAGAGCCCACTCATGCGAACAACAGGCAAGAGGACTGTGTCATTATGAAGGGAAAGGTAAAGTCACATAGCAGTCGACTAAATTTTCTTAAAATTTCATTTATCATTTGGGCTTTTTCCTATGCAAGAGCAAATAATAAAGAATAATTTAAAAAAATGGTGATATTACTGCTTGAAGCAGACTATTATAAAGTCAGGAATTAATTTTTTGAGGAAGGATCTCTGTTTAAGGTTGCCAGAAAATTTCACTGTCTTCCCCGAGAAGCAGACAAGTAGTGGCAACTGCCCCAAAGATCCATATTTCTGGATTTCAGTTCGTGCATTTGGACTTTTAAAATAATCTTACAATTACACTGGGAAGCAGATGAACATGTAAAGGTGTTTCTTCAGGAAGCTAAAAAGAAATTTTGGATATATTTGACTTTTAATGTTTTGACTGAATATGGGATACACCTTAAAAAATGGCACTAGCAATTTTTATTTATGCTAGAGAGAAATACTGTCATTAGAAGAAAATAGAAATCTTAATTTTATTTTGCTAGGCAAAGTTATAAATGTTGGATCTAGGTAGTTTAGTTTTTATGCTTATATCTACACTGCACATGAAGGGCTGTGAGAAAAGTAGTAAAGTATTTAGCAGTGGCATTAGTGAAAGCCTTTCCTGAGTGACTGTATACCTACAATGTAAAGGCTGCTTTGAAAGGGCTGTCTTCTGGAATCCGGCAATGATCGGTGACTTAGGAATATTACAGGAACAGAGGTAATAACTGGCATGAAAGTCAGTCTTTGTTGATGCTGTATTTTTCCTTTTTGTGATAATTAAAAATATTAAACTTACCACCTCCTTTAGAGTTTGCCTATTTTATCAGGAGGGAAAAAAGCGTGTACACATACCAAGGATATTTTCTTATTTTGCAAAATTAAAACTTGATGGTTGTACTTTTGCTACATTTTTGGTGAGTGCACTTATAAATTGAAGAGGAAAGCTAAGGGGTTTTGCTCAATTTCCTAAACATTCTACTGAGTGTTTAGAAAATTGAGAAAAAACCTGGAGCACGGGCTTTCAGTCAAGCTCCAATAGGCTTCATTTTCTCAATTGATTCACTTTGGTGCAGTCATCAACGGAAGCCCTGGCCTATATACATGGACCTGGCTCATGTGTCACCAAAAATTCTGTTTCAGAAACACTCAAGTTTAAAGATTGAGGCTGAGTGCAGCAGGAGAGGGCTGTGGCAGCTCTGCAGCAGGAGAGAGTAGTAGGGTGCATAGAGGAGTCTGTATTAAAAATTAATAAAACCTCTTCTCTGTGCCAACTTGTATTAGTGGGCATACTCTGGTGAGAAGAGTGTAAATGTGTATTTCTCCCACATCAGCCATGCCGAGGTGTATGTGGTAATTGAGCCAACAGTCCTTTAAGGATGTGAGAATTGTTGTGCTGTGTTGTCTGTGCAGTGGCTGTGCCAGTGCTGGTTTAGATGCTTTGCCTGTTAGAGTTACAGGGTCAGACATTGGAAAGAAGCTGAGTGCTCCAATGTGAGAGTCAGTCAGTTGAGTCTCTAAATGGCACTTGCTTCAAGGACTTTTATTCTGGTCAAGGCCAGAGAGCTTGCTCAGGCATGGGAGGTGAGCAAGGCAGCTGGCCTTGGTGCCTGTGGTTGCTGAGTTTCTAGGAACACGTACTTGTGGTCTTGTCTCACCTCTACCACCCTGTGCCCTTTAGCTAACCTCATCTATTGGTGTTAAGGTTTATGGTATTACACATGGAAGTATTGGTGCAGGAGGCATTAGAGGAAGTATGAGGCAGACAGGCATTTCATGATTTGAGTAGTGCTTTAAAAAAAGGTTTGGGATAGCTTTTGATATTCATAGTACCTAGATACATTTTTTTTGAAATTATATTTTTTAGAGTCTTTTGGAACACATAGGGCAGCTTAGATCCATTGGTAAAGTTGTGATTTTCATCAAAATTACTTGACTGCCTTCAAACAAGCATTTCAAGAAAAAAAAAAGAAGAACCTGGTTTTGGTGTTTTGAGGATTGAAATAGCATTTTTGGGCCAAACCAAGTGTTACAGAATTTGGGAAACTTAGATTAAGGTTAAAAATTTCTGTTTGTGTACAGAACTTGGCATCCGCTAGATTCTAATTTTCTGCAAATCTAAGCAAGTCACCTGCGACAGTTTGAACTCCAGGAGTTACATTTTTCTGGGAAAGAGCCAGCTACCTTAGTTTCTCTTTCAAGATTAGAAGAAAGACAATTTGGTTGTTTCTATAAGATTTTAGGAGAAAGGCAAGGCAGGTAGAGATTGCAACTAGCCCTAGAAGTATCATCTGGTGCAGGGTACCAACAGCGTGGTCTGGAGTCTGTTCATGCTGCTCCACAATGTCAGGACCTGGAAAAAACTATTGTTACTCTACCTAGTGTTTTCTCCCCCTCCATGTGGCCATTGATTGAAATCTGCTGGATAAAGAAATGAATAGAAAAATAGGAATCATTGTTATTATCATTCTCACTTTGCATGATTAGTAAAATTTTGAAGTTCAGACCAAACCACTGGGACACACAAGCAGTTCATTTACCAGGAGGCATCAGTAGTTACAGATATATGCAGTGGTGTGTATGTGTTGAGGCAAATCTGTTGACAGAAGATGACCTAAGATTTTAAAAGGGATCCAACAATTGGTTGGGGATTAAAATAAAATTAATTCAATGATGAAGGTATTAAAGCATTAAGATTTGGGTCCACTGGTCATGTGCTTTATGCCATGCTAAAAGTGCAGCACTCAGTGCAGCCAGATAACCCATGATCATTGCTGAGAAATAGAGTTTCAATGGCAAGCTGGCATGCTTAATACTATGGTCAACAACCACCTGAAAATACTCAGGATGTTGCTCCTTGGCTTTGGGAAGGGAGGACTCTATCCTCTGTTGGTCCAAGCCTTCTCTTTCTTCACCTAACACAGAGTCATTCACTACAGAAGGATCTTGGGGTCCTTTGGCACTGACTACTTATGGAGTAAGACTTGTATCAAAACCTCAGAGGCCCTTTTAATTCCAAGAGCAATACATGGATATATTTATGGCCGTAGCTATAAATAAAAGTAGCAGTCTGCTGTTTCTTTCTGCTTCTTTAGAAGACCTGTCATCCTTTCACTTGTATCAGTGCCCAAAAGCAATATGGAAAGCATGATGTAGGTTTTGGCTGAAGAAATTCCACAGAAGTTGTACTAGCTCACTATCTCTTGGAATCAGCTGTCACCTGACAAAACAATGCATAATTATAACTCGACCTTCTCAGTTTGTTGATGTTTACCTGCCTAAGTATGGAAACTTATGTTATATATGGAATATATATATATATATATATATATATATATATATATATATATATATATATATATATATATATATATATATATATATATATATATATATATATATATATATATATATATATATATATATATATATATATATATGGAAACTTAGGTTTCTATTGTTGATACTTTTGGGTTGATCAGTCCTAGCAAAAAATTATTTAATACTTAGAAGTATAAACCAGCTTTTTTTGAAGATTAAATCCCAATTGACTGAGGTTCTGTTTGTATGATTAGGATGGATTTTGGGCAGACCATTCTTGTGAAAAGAAGATTGGCTACATCTGTAAAAGAAAACCTATGCCAGATGCTCCTACAGAAGAGGAAACTGCTGACATGGGCTGCCAGAGAGTAAGTGAAGAAAAAGCTCTTTGATCTGAATAGGCTGCTAAGAATGGTAAAAAAGAGAAACTGTCACCTAGGTGAGAGAAAAAACAGGAAAAATAGGTTCTGTTTCATCATAATCAGAAGAGTTTGCTTTCTCATTTCTATGGCAGATGGGGTAGGTGAGATATATGACAAAATCTAATCTATGACTGTCATTTGGCTCTTGATACTCCCTTTCTTTTTTCCAGAACTTAAACCAAATCTCAAACTACTTATCTCTGCAGCAGACCATTTATCCTTGATTGGCATTCAAGCTTCCCTAAAGAGTTTGCCTGTACCATCAGCTGCACTTCAGCTGTATCTACAGTTTTCTACAAAATTGTTCATAGCAGGAAGGGTGTCCCTGTCTAAATGCTGTTCTCAGGGCTTTGCTGTCATCTCTGGTAGTGCTCTCTACTTTGAACAACTTATTACCAGTGGCCAAGTAAAATGAATCTATTGTGTTTCTGAATTGTCATCAGATCTATTATTTACTTGCTTGCATTCTAATGACATTACACTCAATAACTGCAAAAAAAACCTACTGAAATTTATTATTTCACAGGAAATCTTCTTGAGTATTTGTTTTCCTTCAAGAAATTGCCTTTTCTTCCAAGTCCGCTTTACACAGCTTCAGAGAAAGTCTTTGATGATTATTCCCAGTCTTTGTAAAGAGTACCTGGAATCCTTACAAGTGTTGAGGGAAATAAAGGGTTCCTCAGGTTTATGGATGTTACCATTGCCTATAGAAATAAGTGCATACTTACAGAAAAAAAAGTCTCTCAAGAGTGAGAAATTAAAAACCATCAGAAGAATTTTTTGTGAACTGTGGCTGGTCACAGCAACCTTCTCTGAGAGCATGTTCCTGAGTAAACAGTATTTGAGTGAGAAAAACTTTAGGAGTGAGTTTTAATGTTAGCTAAGAATAAACAAACTTATTTGAGATGTCCTTCCCTTTCTGAAAATTAAAGCTGAAGGTTGCTTTTCAAGACCATCCTGGTGATTGGATGATGCCTATGTGCTGGTTATAATCCTGTTCTAAGCACAGATGGTGCACAGCAAGGCCTCTCATCCCTTCGTGAGTGGAATACTTTGATTGAAAATTCATTAGGCATGAAAAACTGTTTTATGAAACAAAATTCTAAAAAGCTTTGATCCTGCCTGCTTCCACTCTGACTTTTTCAGTTATATTGTTGCTTTGTCTAATTGGTTAGGAAATGGTGGTATAAATCAGTTTTCTGCTTTGATGGTTCCCTTTCCCTTTCCCACATGTGATCACATTTATTTTGACAGGGCTGGAAAAGACATGGTTTTTATTGTTACTTCATTGGAAATACATTTGTAACATTTTCTCAAGCAAATCAAACCTGTGGAAGGCATCAGGCTTTTTTAGCAACTGTTGAAGACAGGTATGTAAATGTCTACTTGTCTGAGGGGGTCACATGAGGATCACCCGCATATCAGAATAATGACTCTGATTGGGGCAAAAATCTAACTTCAAAAAGCTTCAGAGAACAGCTATCTGTTGATACAGAACTTCTCAGAGTTTTAACATGCAAATTCAAATACAGGAATCTGGTTTATACTGAAAGTAGGTCTGGCTGTGAAATCAGTATTGATATAGATGGTTATGTCAAGTAAAAAGTAGAACTATATCTTCTGCTTCTTAATTGTGGTGGCTAACTTGAGTTAGGAATATAGAATCCAATTTTGATTATTAAATGAAGAGATACCCCTCTGAATTCCTTTCAAAAGGTTGTATAAATGAGCAAGACGATATAATTTTCAAATATCTGGTCTTTGAATTGAGGTATTTTTTAAAAATAAAGTAAGAAATCAAATGATGTAAAGTGTTTGGTACCTGAAAATCTGTCACAATGCAGCCACGGTTCAATGTGTGCAAAATTTCTGGAGAAGTAGTGCACATTACTCTATGTGAAATATAGGAAAATAAAAGGTTTAAGAAACAAAATATTTTTCTTGCAGATGACTTGATGCTTTACACAATCTCTTCTTTGTTTCTATATAATCAAAATAGGTATGTTCTATTGTGAAAGCTCCAGCTCTCATGAATGGTAGCTCTCTAAACATCGATAGCACTGCAGTTGCCATAAAAATGTTTTAACATTGATGTGGCCTTCAGACTATACCTTGTTGGGGGGAGACTTTTTAATTTGCTCTGATTTCTTAAAAACTGTTTGTTTAAACAGTATAATGAACTATGACAGCCTTTACCTCTACATAGGTTTGTTTTCTAAATATAACTGGGCTTTCTTAATCATTGGATCTAATTTACAGTGTTTCTTAGTTCTGAGAAAATAACAAGCCTTTTACAACTTTAAAAATAAATTTAACAGTATTAATTTATTGACCAATTTCTTTTGAACAGATATGAACAAGCCTATCTGACCAGCCTGGTTGGGCTGAGAACAGAAAGATACTTTTGGATTGGACTTTCAGATGTAGAAGAAAAGGGAATGTTCAAGTGGGCTAATGGTGAATCTGTCCTATTTACACACTGGAATTCTGAAATGCCTGGTGGGTATGACCCTGTGCTGTTTAATTAGTCCAAAATAAATCGCTCACTGCTTGAAGTGTTTTCCTTAGCACTCTCTTGATGACATAATGGCCAGTGGCTTTCAAATACATCCAGCTGCTTTCCCCAGGAATCCAGCACAGCTGCTAAGTTCCTGACTAATGCTGGAAATGAGTTTTCAGTATGAATTTAGAAAGAAAATTTTCATTGAGATCAAATTTCTGATTTGCAACTGTTCTGGGGAAGTCTGTGCCTGTACTGCTCTGGAGGAGCAACCTCTGCAGGCACAGTGACCCTCCTTGTAAGTCCTGCCTGTTCAGCCATATCTCATACCACACTTATTCACTGCATGTACTTAGTGTCTGGGATCACAGCAGGCATAAACCATCTCTGAGTCCTAGAGAAAATGGGATTGTAAGGTTGGACAAGAGGGCCAAAATATAGCAATGGTAGGTAATTTAATCTTTGACATGATCACATCAGAAAAGGGGTGGTATTCAAAGTTCTGGTATGTTGCATATGCCTTTCAAGCGGTCCTCTGATTCTGTTTAGCTTCAGTTCCTAATTGCCGATTTGAATGTGTCAGCTGAAGTGGTAAGGCTATGCAGACCATGAAGCCAATTAGTAGGCTTATGTATATCTAGTTAGTTTTTGAAAATTGCAAGTCAAATAAGAAAAATTTGAGAAACTAGCTCTAACCCCATCTTCAGTTTTAGGGGAGAATTTTTTGGGTGTAAGGTTATGATCTAGGTAGAGTCAGCCACTGCAGGTCATTAGGTGTGAGGCATAATGCAGTAACTCAGAGTGGATGAGCTGCAGAATGTTTTGCCTTTTTTTTTCTTCATGAATTAGAATCATAGAATCAGAGAATGGTTTGTGTTGAAAAATGTTTAAAGATCACCTAGTCCTTACCCCCTGCCATAGACACCTTCCACTGGACCAAGTTAATCAAATCCTAGTCCAACCTGACCTCGAGAACTTTAGTGAATGGGGCATATACAACTTCTCCAGGGAACCTGTTCCAGTTACTCACTACATTCATAATAAAAAATTTAATTCTTTATGCCCACTCTGAGTGTACTTTATTTCATTTAAAACTGGTTGTCCTTTGCTATGTTACTATCATCTCTGGTAAAAAGTCCTTCATCTTATAAGCTTTCTTTAGATATTGAATAGTCATGGTAATGTTTCCCTAGAGTCTTCTCTTCTCCAGGCTGAACAACCCCACTCCCTAAGCCTCTATATGTAGGAGAGGTGTTCCAGCCTTCTGATGATTTTTGTGGTCCTCCCGACGACCTGCTCTAACATTAGAAACATTTTTGACCCTGTACAATGACTTCCTTTCTGCCAGGATAGAATATGAAATTTTCTAACTTCTTATAACACCCTGAATGGCATTTTTGTGCATGCCTCTTTACAATCAGGAAGAAAGCCAGGCTGTGTTGCCATGAGGACTGGAATAGCAGGTGGATTATGGGATGTAATAAAATGTGAAGAAAAGGCAAAGTTCATATGCAAAGTGTGGGCAGAAGGAGTGACACTTCCACCTGTTCCCACAACAACTCCTATTCCCCGGTGTCCAGAAGGCTGGGACTCAAGCAATCGTATTAGCTTCTGTTTCAAAGTAAGTATGTTGATTATTTCTGCATTAAGGTAGTTTCTGTTGGCTTCACATACACGTGATTAGCTCAGTTTGTCAGAGCATGGTGCTTATAATGCCAAGGTTGCATGTTTGATCCCTTTATGGATCATTCTCTTAAGAGCTGGACTTGATGATCCTTGTGGATCTCTTACAACTCAGAATATTCCGTAATCCCAATAAAAATTGGCATATGTGTGTCCTATTGCTTCATAAACTTTTTTCCAGATTATATGCAGAAGTCTTCCTTTCTACTGAAATGCTCATGCTTTTGTTTATTCTGTTAAAGACTAATCTTCAGGTTTGATGTTCTGTTCCTAAATTCCAGTTCTGTTAAGCTCGTTGTCTGGTTGCTGTCTTGCAGTAAACACTCCTATCACCAATGCAATGTGCTAACTTGACTTAAAGAGTTAATTTCAAGCCTGTGTTTCACAGAGGAGAGCACTACTAAGCCCTGTACTCAGAGTTTCTGTAATCCCCACAGAATATAATTTTTAACCAAATGCTTTTTCAGTAGCTAATATTTCTTGATCGTGTGATCTACATGGTCTGTTTTGTCTGATGGCAACATGCTCTCTGTAGCCTTTTTCAAGAGCAGAGCACAAGAAGACGTGGCTGGAGTCGCAGGAGTTTTGCCGGTCCATAGGAGGCGACCTGGCCTCCATTAACGGCAAGGAGGAGCAGTTTGTGATTTGGCGTTCCATCGCGTGAGTGTCGCAGGGTGGCCACCAGCCCTGTTTTAATTAGCCTCCTGATCCTTCTGAAATAGTTCTTCTTAGGTGTTGTACATGCTTACTTCTGTACAAGCCAGTCTGCATTCTGTATGTGTGCCTGTGTGTCAAACACAGCAAAAGCGTAGAGCTGATGAAATGGCAGGAGTTGTATGACTAGCAGCAATAACCTCAAGAGCCAGTGCTGAATTAACATTGGCAAGATATCAAGTTAAACCAACATTTGTCATCTGTGTAAAGCTATTTACTGTGAAGTTGTTGATATTATAAAATTACTACAGATGGCATTTGTTTTCATGTAAGTGTACAAAAATGGTAACACTTTAATAAATCTGGATAATATGTTGATATTTTTATCACTTTTATGAACTAATCAAAAAGAAGAGGCAACTTCAGATTACTTTTTTTCTTACATAAGGAAGGTAAATAAGGCTAGTAAGTCCATGAATTGCAAAAAACAGGCATGAGATTTCTAAATAAGATTAAAAGCTAACACTTCCAGTACGACCAGAACAAACCAGGCTCAGGGATGACCCTGAAAAATGCTATGACCGTACTAGAATCCCAGCTGTGTATTTACAGTAAGAAAGAAGTCTCAGATGCTTCATTGCCACAAATTTACTGAATATATTCAGATAAATCAGTAAAGTGTGTCTGCTTGCAGACAAGGATTAGTTGAAGGTGATATTTTTAAAATGTGATTCAACTGCAGAAAGTAACTCTCTGTTTGAAAACTGTAAGCACCTTTAGGGAGAAAATGAGTTGAGAAATGGAGCAACAGTAGCCAGTGAACCACTATACAAAATATTTAGCCACTTTATGTACAGGAGTTGTATCTGGTAATTTTCTTGATCTGTGTTTCAATCTGAGTTAATGCATAATGATAACATCTAGAAGCAGTTGCATTTTTATTTATCTCCACCTTGGTTGTTATTGGTTTTAACAGCATTAAGTTATCCTTAGAGAACCCTTAACTGTAGTAAATAATAGATTGTTAGAAATACTGTAATGCCCTTATTAGTATTGGTACTTTTTTTTTTTAGAAAAAATGGCTATTACCACCAGAATTTCTGGATGGGTTTATATTACTTGAATCCTGATGATGGCTTTGCATGGAGTGATGGATCTCCAGTGAGTAATTTAATTTTCCACAGCTGTTATTTTGCATTCCCTGTGCTTCTCAAGTATATGTAATATATATGTTTCTGTGTAATTTTATGCTTAATCATAACCCCCTGTGATGTGCTCTCTTTAGGAAAGCTAATGAATTGCAGTTTCATGGGTCGATTTTTTGGCTAAAACAAACTGATTTTTGATAGGAAGATATACATTGAATCAACAAGGAAACTAAATACATGTAGACTAAAGGGATGTTCTTATAAATGCAAGGATTTTTTAATGTAAAATAGTCCTTCTTTAGTTGTCCTTTTCTTTGCTCATTATCTGCAATGGCTTACATTTCATGGAGATGAAGACACATTTTTAATGCCAGTTTGACTTACTGCACTTTAAACTAAGGTATAAAACTGTAAAAACAAAAGTGATTTTGGAGATGTAGATGTACTTCATGCAAGGTTGGTCAAGATATATTGATGGTAATTTACAGTACAGAAACCTGAAACTGGATTTTATATAGGAAAATTAGAATAGCAGTAATCCTTACTGAGGCAAATGTCAACATTTTTATTGTATCTGAATAATATCCTATTTGAGTCATATTGTATATTTAATTAATATCAAGACATAGTATGCCCCAATATTTTTATTAAGTGTATTTTACAGAATTTAGGTCTCATAAAAATATTGATATTCTTCCAAGTGTGAACAAAAATAACTGTTACCTAAGCTGCAATCCATTTGCTCTCTGAAAAAAGTTTGAAATGTCAGCATTTGCACAGGAGGATTCCGGTTTTCTCCTACCTCAGTCTTTAACCTGACAAAAGGAACAATTTTTAGGTCTGTGCTTTGATGCTGTCTCCTCCCTCTCTCCCTTATTTTATTTCCATGTAACAGAATCTTCACAAAACTTCTTCTGTCGTAGGTGAGGTATGAAAACTGGGGCTTTGGAGAACCAAATAATTATCAAGGAATTGAACTTTGTACAGAGATCAGTGGTGATTCCAGCATGCTTTGGAATGACAGGCACTGTGATTACATGTATGGATGGATTTGCCAAATAAGAAAAGGTATTGCTTACTCCTGTGCAGTAAAGAAGATATTCTCAATTGATTTTTACCTTAACTTTAAGAAATAAAAAAATTCAAAACCTCTTTATAAGAGTAGTTCCCTGTGAAATATCATAGTGCTATGAGGATTTCCATGTGTTTGAGGTATTTAAAGACGTAGAGCCTTTAGTACCTTGCTGGGACTTCCCACTGTTCTTTCTTTATGATTTCAAAAAGGATAATGTGATACTTGATATTGGGAATGTTACTTTGATTATTCATGTTTGTATTTTACTTTTCATGTAGAAAATTCATGCCTTCTTCAACAAATCCTGTTATGGATATTTTTTCTGAGTTGAGTTTCAAGTTATTAGAAAATAGTTTGCAAATCAGTTCACATACTTGATTTTTTTATGTGTGAAAAATCCCTCCTTCTACTGCCTCAGGTGCTCTTCTGTCTGCCAAGAATGTGTAGTTTCAGGATGGAGCCTGGTTTTGAGATACTTTATTTCTATATTCACATGTTGATTATTTGCTAAATTCTCATGAGATATGTGTTTGGATGCTTTTTATTTACTGAAGACATCAAAACAATATTTATAATTCAGGAAACACTTGAGTTCCACTAGCAGTGCATCTATTTAAATTTGAGCTTTTTAGAAAGTGCACATTTGTCGTCCCTGCATTTCTTGGTTTCAAGTGTTTGAGTCTTTGCAGCAGCTTCTCACACTGCTTCATGTAAACAATATTCTATTCTTAGAATTTATCTGTATGTTTTGCATTCTTGTTCTCTGAGAGAGAACTTGACTGATGGTCATATTGACCAATAGAGTCAGGAGGTTATAGCCTCTTTGGGCCAATCTTGGCCCTCTGTACAAAATGTATATAAGCCTTTGGAGTCAGATAATAAAAGAGCATTCCATGTTTCACCAAGCTGCTGCCTGCTGTCCTCTGTCAAGGTCCACTCCCACGTCACAAGGTGTTGCCCCTCTAAAGGTGTGGGGTAACACACATTTAAGTGTTTTACGGCATTTTTACAGTGGGATGGAGAGGAACAAAATGAAGATGTTGCGTTAAACTATTGACAATAAATATCAGCTCTGCTTTATATTAGTAAAATAATTTCTTAGGCATAGATTTTCTGAATAGATGTCATTACTGTGAGATTATATTTTAGCACAAAACTAATCTGTAAGCCTAAACTGAGAGTTTTCCTGTATAATGAATTGCTTTCCTGAGATACTAATGATGGCATCCAAGATGCCATCTCCATGATACCATAGCAAAAACAAACAAAGGAATTCTTTAGTCTAAAGTCGTGGGGTTTTTTTTCATAAAGGACCAGTTAATTTCTTGAGATCTTTTCCAATGAGATTTTATCTAGTGAAATTTTTAAGATCAAGGTGGAAGTTACTCTCAACCAGAGAAATATGGAAAGAACCTCACTCTGTAGTAGTTAGGGCACCACATTTGATAAAACCCAGCCTGCATTCCTAATGCCTTTGTTTAAGCCAGAATTCAAGTATTTGTGACCAGGGGAAAAGAAAGAGAAGGATATCCAGGACAATTGTCTTAACAGAGTAAATGCTTTGGGACATAAGGTTTACTGCTTTCAATGCATAAAAAAAATTACTTGATTCAGGTAAAGTTCAAAGTATTTATAATACTTTTCATGTAAGAAATAGCTTCAAGGAACAAGACTAGTATTTAAAATTGAATAGTATACCAAAAATAAGAGATTTAAGCTATATAGTTCCTTCTACATTTTAATGTTAAATCCATTGCTAACTGTAAAAGTCAATGTTAGTATCAAAACAATGCCTATCAGTCACAATAAATATATTCTCTTCAGACAGAAAGTATGCAATCATAATAAATATTATTTTCTCACAGGGGAAAGTGTGAAGCCTGAACCAACAGAATCTCCTGTACCTGGTAGGTGTTACTGCTATTCCTCTTCGTGTGTATGTGCGTTCAAAAGCATTGTTCAAATTTTATTAAGGAGGATGTCTTACATCTCAGGAGCAGAATAGTTTATCTTGGCAATTATCTTACAGAATACAGGACTACTGAGGATGGGTGGATTATACATGAAGACAAACAGTACTATTTCAGCACGGAGAATGCTCCTATGGAAGCGGGTCGGGAGTTCTGCAAAAAGAACTTTGGAGACCTTTCTGTCATTGAGAGTGAAAGTGAAAGAAAGTTCCTCTGGCGATATGTAAGAAAAATCATAAATACTTTGGAATAAACCATCCAAAACAAGTGAGCGTGGGCACAGATGCTTTTCACCATGGTGTTCGCCCTACAAGTTTTGATAGTGAAATTGCAGGTACACTAAGCCAGATTAGCATGAAGAACAAACTTATGCTAACTTTTAAGGGATCTGTGGCTTCATTTTTGCAAGAAGTATTACACTGGTGAGTTATGATTGTGTAGAATATCTTGAGTAGTGGATCAAAGCAGCAATTGCAAAACATGCAACACTCAGAACATTGGCTTTAGATCTTATCTGTTTATCTGTGCTATAGTCTACCTTTTTGGTGCTCAAATTTGCTCCTTTGCCTCCTTCTTCTTGTGAGAAGAAACTGCGACATGGATTATGCCATGAGGAAGTGCTTTGGAATCCTATTTCCTATATCATTGGAATTGTTGGCTTTTTATGCTGGCTGAGGACAAGTTATTTTTAATCACGAATATGCTTAAAAGTTATATTTGAACTACATAGAACATTTCCTGAGCTGGCTGAAGAATGACAGTGAGAGGACACAAGGACGTGTATCACTTCATATCCAAAATGTAGGAAGGGGCTTGCCTTTGCAAGAAACTAGTCAGATGAAGTCCACTGCAGAGACTGTGTTGATTTCAGTGGCTTTTGAGTAAAACTGTGAGAAGTGTTGATACAGTGACCACACCTTTTGGCCAATGGTGAAGTTTGACTGTGGACTGTCAGCTGTGAGCTGCTTTAACTTAAATATTGTAGCTAGAGAATATAGTCAGTTCATATCCTCTCTCAGTTAGAGGTACTTTACTCATCAGTATCATTTTGTATGACAGTAGAGGACATTTGTAAAATTTTAATTTCTGCATTCTAGATACTGAAGCATGGCAAAGAGGATGCATATTTCATTGGTTTACAGCTGAGTATTGACCAACGTACAAGGTAGGTCATACCCAGTTTTGAGTCTTAAACACAATTGTCTTCTCAAGTGGTTTAATTTCATCTTAATTTAGCTCTAGGTGATCCAGAAGAAATGCTACACGTTTCCTAAATTCACTCAAAGGTAGATGAAAAATTACACTGCAGTTAATGTATTTTGAATTTTTATTCAAGAATTCTAGTTTCCTTTATTATGTGATTTATACTGAAAATGTAAATAGATGTCTGAACTGTAAATATACAAGATTTCTGGTAGGTAAAAACATTCTTTTTCCTTGTCCTTAACTGTTGAGAACAGATACTATAAAGAAACAAATGAAACCTATTTTCTTTTTCTTGAACAATGATAGCTGTTGCACTGTTGCACAGCACCATATTGATTTTGACATGTGATGTTTATTCACGTCTGGATGCAGTTCAGTCTGTGTTTGAAGTGCCTGGAGAGAGGCCTAGTAGTTCTCAGTTCTCCTTATAATCCACAGTAACAAAGAGGGACATAGCCTCTGAAAATGAGGTGTTTCTGCCTTGCTGGTTTTGTAGGGACCCTAAGATGAATATACTTTTAAGTACCTTGTGCATGTGCTTGAAGGATGAACCTGGGCATTTCTGTCACTTGCAGACCACTAGAAAGATGTGTCCTAATAATTTGCCTGGTTACAATTTTGCTATTCATTGCCTGATCTACACAGATGTTCAGCTTTTTCAATGTTTGTATTTTACCTTGTATGTCTTCAAGCAGAGTAAGTTTAGTGCAACTAGTAAAGAGGCAATTTGGTCAAAAAAACTTTGTACATTTTACTATGAACAGCTATATTAAGCATATTAAAAAGTTACTTTTTTAACATGGAAGAAATTCTATTTTATGTTAAAGAAGCATTTTATTGGATTGTTTTTCTTAAGCTGGATGGATGGCACTCCAGTGAATTATTTGGCATGGGCACCACATGAACCTAACTTTGCAAATAATGATGAAAACTGTGTAGTTATGTATAAGAATTTGGGTGAGTTTTGTATTTTCTTTCATGAATTTCATTATTTGTGTGTTTGTGTCACAACGTTTGTTTTTCTTCTGAGAAGCATCCCTTCCTCCTGGTTTTTGTTTGTTTGTTTGTTTGTTTGTTTGTTTGTTTTTTTCCCCTCCTTTGAAAAAAGTTATTGAAATAGACCATAGTATTACTTACAGGACTTAATAGTTTTGTGCTCTTGTGCTTACCTTAAGCCTAACATGGGGAAGATCTGATAGAGGTCTGTGATTGGAGGTCTATGGTTGTGATTGCTGGTTTATATATTTTTATTAAAATTGACTTAATGTGTCACTATGAAATTTCTAGTACCTGATTCTACAAAGCTTTTAACATTCTGTAATTGCAGTGTGTATAAAGTGACATATTTTTCCTAGACTCTGATATTGAATGATAATAAACTGAGAGACAGCTTTGATCTTATCTTTTAACTAAAAGCACTGTATGTGAGAATGAGTGAAACTGATTTCCATTAGCCAACTTGAGATGTGGTGTCATACAGTTCCCCATTTATCTTACACTCAGGATTTTGGAATGATATAAACTGTGGCTATCCAAATCCCTACATATGTGAAAGGCACAACAGTTCCATTAATTCAACTGTTCCTCCAACAACATTTTCAACTCCAAGAGGATGTCGTCCAGCTTGGCTTTCTTTTCGTAATAAGGTACCATAACAAATACGGTCCATGCTGGATGTTTGGCAAAGCATTAAATAGAAAACAAGGGAATTTTTTAATCATGCTGTTTCTTATTAAAACAAAATATTGTTATTTTTATGCAGAGAGCTATGACGCTTTTTCTTAGCATGTTTCCATTGTTTTGCAGGAAAAGTGCTTTTCTGATGCTTCTAATGAAGCAAATTCAATTGCCGTTGATGAAAGACAATTCTCTAATCAACTCTTCAAATATTTTGATACAAATTTAGTCAGAATTCCTAAAGTATTGATGCTTTGATCTTGATATTTTTAACTAAACCATAATGCTTTTTACTGACAATATTTTGTCTTCCTAAACTTCACTAACACGGTGTCCACTGTAGAATAAAATTAATGATCAGGCAGACTAAGATCAGTCACGCATAACTTAGCACTGTTAGCTGTCTGTAGAAAAGCCAGAATTTGCTTATTTTCTAGGGCTTTCAGATCAAATCTAGTTGTTGAGAAAAACACTTGAATGAGACTTCAAATTTTATATAGAACCAGGACCAGCACAAAAGCTTTTTTAAAGTTGAATGTATTTTTTCATATAAATAATTTATTCATATAAATCATGTATTTTCATGTATTTTTCAGATAAATGCATTATTTTACTGCCTTTTCTCCATCCTGGTCTGTTTAAAACAGTAATTATCAATTGAGGGTTATTGGAGTAAAGATAACATATAGAGAATTTGTTCGTATTTTAGTGTTACAAAATATTTGGATCTACAGAAGAGGAACGTGTTACTTGGCATGCTGCACGAACAGCTTGCATGAATTTAGGAGGAAACCTGGCCTCGATCCCTAATGAACAAGTGCAAGGTACTGTGCACAGTTTTGTAGCAACTTGATGAGATGACATTTAATCCTTACAGGCTGGCTGGGGTTTTTATCTGAATATAAACAGATTTGAATAATGATTGCACATCTGATTTTTGTTCCAAAACATATAATTTTTAGAAATCTACAATGAAGTCTTCACTTGAATCTACCAAATTTTAGTGTTGACTCAGAGATATATATAGGTGTATATGTTGTCCTGGCAGCCAAAGTAGTGGTTTTTTTCCTGCTTGCACATGATGCCAGCTGGTCCCTGCAATTTCCATTCCAAACAATGTGGTTTCACTAGGTGGCATTAACTTGCTGCATGGCTTTCCTGTTAAATCAAGCAGAGCACTTTTAGGATGAGAACTTGCCTGTGGGCAACTTGAAGCAGGTTTGGGTGCTCATACACATACCCAGAGCTCACCACACAGATGTTCCACTTTCACCAGAGGAGCTGATTGTACTGAACCTAAGAGCTGCATCCGTGCCTCAGGGAGATGAGTGGGGGAAAGCTACCTCATGCTTGAAAAAAAAGGCACATTTTCAAAATAAAAATGGGAGACCTTGATAGATGTTAAATTGACTTTGATAGATAGACCCTTTAGGCATACTGTTTTATCCTACATGTGAATGTGATGAAAAACACATGCTGCAAAACACATACTGTCTGTGAACTCAAGAGCACACTGAAAACTCAACCATTATAAAACAATGCATTGAAGTCTGAGCAACTAAATCGGTGTAATTTAAACTGCTGATAAGAACTTAGTACTAATTATGTTTTCCGCTTGTGAAGAGCTGAAGAATCAAACTTTAATTTTTCAAACAGTTATATTTTTATCCTACATAATTTCTGCAGTAGAAATTTGAGGTGGTTAGTTCATGCACTCCTTGAATTCTAGGTAAAAGAGAAATGAACAATGGAGCTATTAGCACAATTGCAGGAAGTGCAGGCATAAATGCCTGAGTTGCTGTTACAGTTTCTGGCGGAACAGCGGTGCTCATGTTTGGCAAAGGAACCTGCAGGTTTCATTCCTGGAGAAGTAAGCTGCATACATTTAAAAATTCTGAAGGTGATGCCATTTGGGTTTTGCCTTTCCTTCTGTTCTCTGTATTCTTCACACATATATTTGTAGCTCTGTAGACTATTCTATTAGCGGCTAGTTTTCCCAATACTTTTCCATGGCCTTTCCTTAAGCAGAAAGACAAAACAAATTCCGGAGCTCCAACTCCCAGGAGGTACAAGGCTCCAGTGTTCTCTTGGTTCTTCCTGGGATCCAAGGCTGAGAACAACTCTTCCAGATACGTTCTCATGGAAAAAGTAAAACTACTGCTGAAGAGGGCTCCAGAGAAGGGGCTTTACCTGGGGGGGAGTTGCATCACCACTTGTCTTCCTTATTGGTGCTTTTTATCAATTATGCTTATTTCCTAACCTATAAAAATGTACTCAACCCCAGGGGAAGGTGGGCTTTTGTGGACATCTTTCCGTTACTGCTCCTGAAGGCCTTCAAATAAAGATCCCTTTTTATATTACCTCCTGACTAAAATTATCTCGAGTTTCATTTCCAGGTTGGGAAAAAGGCAATAAATGAAGGTGAATGATTAACAGAGCAGGCAGAAATTAATCTATTCTTTTCAGAGGAAAAAAAGATTCATAACCGTGACTGCAGCAGTTGGCAGAAGCCATGGTATATTCATTTTATCACCCCTTTTGATCTATAATGGATTACTGGATTGAACATAATTCACAATGTTCATAATTGATGAATATCAGCTGACATGTGAGCTAGCTACCTTAGCTAAGACACACCAGCACCCACCTGGACTATGCAAAGCTGTGGTAACTGATTTGCTTGTGTTTAATAGTTCTGTTAAATCTCATTTGAAGCACGTTTCTTGTGCATTTTGCTCCCTGCCAAGGCAGTGCAGGCTATTGCCCAGGTGTCCAGGGAGGGAAGAAACATTCCCATGGTTCTGGAACAGCACTGCTTGTGCAGATACACAAATGGCAGGAGCTCAGCACAAGCTGGGGGCAACCACTTTTGTGGGATTATCAAAATTGTATGTGATCCCCATGGCTGTTTATGTCTTGAACTAGGATTCAAAAGTGCCTTGGGACATTATAAAAACCATTTTTGTCATGATTTTGGGGTTCATTCCAGTACCAGTTTAGATACTTAGATGAAGTATTTTGCTCAAAGCCACAGTTATATATGTCTAGTTCCCCATTCATCAAACTCAACATTCATCTCCTTTTTATCTCATCTGCTTGTGGAGTGAGTGTTCCATATTTCAGATAAAGTATTTAATATCACTAATCTCAGTGAGGCCAAACATTTCAGCTGTTCTGTATTAAAATTATTCCTCTTTTTCTTTGCATTTTTTTATTCTAGCTTTCCTTACCTTCCATTTAAAAGATTTTGCCACGGAGACATGGATTGGATTAAATGATATAAATCATGAAATGAGGTTCCTCTGGACAGATGGAACAGGGGTTTACTTCACAAACTGGGCCAAAGGCTTCCCATCAGGACATATGGATTTATATGCTTATAGCGGCCAGGTAAATAGCAATCATAAATTGTTCCCTGAAATTTGATTTTATAGAATCGTTTAGGTTGGAAGAGGCTTCTAAGATTGCTTAGTTCCACCATTAATACAGCACTGCCAAGGCCTCCACTAAACCATGTCCTTACGTGCTGCACCTACACATCTTTTAAATACCTCCAGGGATGGTGACTTAACCACTTATCCCTGGGCAGCCTGTTCCAATGCCTGAAAACTCCTTTGGTGATGAAATTTTTCCTAATATCCAATCTAGTTGTGTCAATTTCTTAGCACAACTTTGGGCCATTTCCTCTTGTCCTATCACTTGTTCTACTAGGGAAAAGAGACCAATGCCCACCTTGCCTAAGACTGAATTAATGCATTTGTGGTGATTTTAGGCATTTTGCTGCTTGACTTACTACTTCCATACTTGTATAAATGTTGAATATAAATCCTGGTGAGTGAATGAGTTTTAGCCCTTGTGCTCAAAGTTGCTGTATCAAGGTTGCTGTATCAGCTGGTGACAGGATCTGTGGAGTGCTCAAACAGTTTTCAGTTCTCTGCATTAGTGAAGGCTACACAAGCTTTTGTGTTCAGCCTGTGTTCTCTCATGGGCAGTGTAAAGAGGGCAGTAGCTCTCCTGCCCCATGGCATTTCCCCAAAAGCACAACAATGAGAACATCCTCCTAGTCCTCTGGCAACAGCTGTGCCGGAACTTGGCAGGTTTCCCAGTTGGCACATCGTTTGCAAGGGAGCATTTACAAACATTCCCCTGAAACAGGTGTCTTACATATCAGCAAATAAGCAAATTCTGCCAGTGACAGTTGCAGAAAGGACATGAGTTTATAAAAAGGAAAGAAAAACCCCAAACCACCAGAAAATCATTTTTCTCTGTTTCTGTTGAACAAACTGATCTGATAGGTCACAGAGTTCCTTTCTCTCTGACCATATGTGTGAAAATAGTTCTGTACTCTGGAACTACAGCACTTTATAGTGCTAACTCTATTTCTCTTGAATGATGTCTTTAATGTAGAAATTTTATTTTTATGTATAATATCCTTTTCCATGTCTTTGAAAGTAGCATCTGTGAGCTTCTTACTTCTAAAGGAGGAATAAAATTAGGTAGAATTTGAAGTTCTAAAGGAAAATATTTTTTAAATGCTGCTTCTCAAATAAATATATGTTTGTCTCTTTTTATGTAAAGTAATAGGATTTTTATGAAGTCTTATATGACAGTTTATAAAGTCCCTTTTTCATAAATTTTAGATTTATTTTTAAGTTACTTGAGCTTAGCAAAAATGTTATCATAGTTAGTACAAATCAGTATGCAACTGTTCAGTTTGAGATTTAAATCCCAATGCATTTTACCCACAAATGATGTAATTGCCTGAACATCTTCTCATGGACAGAAAAAAGCAAACAAGTAAACAGAATAAAATAAATATGAATGTTTCATTACACAAGGCCACGTGTAATCCTGCAGGCTTTTGCACTAATCACTGTTTATTAAATAAGTGCTAATCTAATTTCTAGCCACTGTGTCCATGTCAGAGAAGTTGAAATGTCATAGTAAGGGTGGTACTGACAGGTTCTGACTGCCCATTGGGCAGGGGCTGTTCTAAGTTTGCTGTGTGTACTATTGCAGCTTGAGACAATAAATTGTTGCATTACACTTTAAGGGTTTTGTTTTATTTCTGGGGCAAAGTTATCCAGTCTTTTCTGCAATGATTGATCGAATTTCTCTTTAAATTGTCTGTGACTCCTTTCCAAGCTGTATGCCTGAGGATTGAGAATACTAGAATTTCTCTGGTCCTCTTATTCACCCCAATGTAGTGCAATAGAAAGTAACAAGGAAATTCATGAGGTGTAAGAGGAATAGAACTTCCACATTACTTGTGGAACTTAAAACCTGTGCTCTTAAACATTACAAAGATATGAGAGTAAAATTTCTGCATTACTTGAGTATGAAGATGTAAATGGGGAGCAAAAGTTTCATATTTGTTATTTTTAACTGATGTTGTGTCTCTTTGCCTTGAGGCTGATTGTGTTGCCATGAAAAACAAACCTGTTAAGGAAGCAGGGAAGTGGGCTGATCAGAGTTGTGAAAACAGCAGAGGATATATATGCCAAATTAATGCAGGTACTTCTCTTTTTAGTTAAAACCAAACTTTTTGTATTGTTTTCTTCAGGGAATTGCTTAAATATGTGGATTTAAACGTAATTTTTCTTCTAAGAAAGATAAATGCACAAATTGTTCTTCAGGCAGGAACAAAAGGGTCAAATAGTCACATGTGTCAGAAGTCCAGTTAGTCACTGCTCTCATCTGACCCTTCCCAGCAAATGTTGTCTTGCTATCTTCCTGAGCTGGAATTTGTGTCTGCATCTTTGTGTCTAGTATGACCCTTGAAATGACATTTGTTCCATAGTTTTTTTTAATTTGGCTTTCAAAACATGTTATGGAAAATACTGGTTTGTACGTATAACTTGAGCTGTCTGGAATGAGACTGTAACTCATCTGCACTGAACTTGAGCAAAATCGCCTCCAAAAAATGAGATTAAAATATTTAAATCTAGCATCTGTTTAAGTATCTGAGTAAGTTTTAAAGACTATCGTCTGTTGTGAACATTTTATTTCTTGGGAAAAAATCCTTAGAAAACCAAACAGTTTCTGCAAACCATTTCATTTGATAAAAAAAGATTTTATGAAAAAAAATTATGACCTAATCCTAAGTAATTTCAGTAATACTATTCTTGGTGATTATACAGAATATGCTCCTTTGCTCTGAGTTGCTTTAAGCAGGTCTTTTCCTTTCTACAGCTTGTAATTGAATTTTACTACTTATGGTGGCTTAAAGCATAGTGCATCTAACCCATGCTGATTATAAATCAGGGAATATGAAATAAAGAAGAAGGACTTTTGTTTAGTTCTATTTGCAACCACAGTGAAATCATACTCCTCTTTTGAACAAGTATATGGGTCATTTTTCATCCTTTATTTTACAGATTCTGAATTTCTGCCTTCTACAACTTCATCTCCATCCAACATTATCCGTTATGGGAATAGTAGTTACTTGTTCATCCATACCAAAATGACATGGGAGGATGCACAGAAAAACTGCAGACAAAATCAATTTGACCTTTCCAGTGTCTTAGACCCCTACAGTCATTCATTCCTGTGGCTGAAGATATTAAAGTATGGGGTGCCTGTGTGGATTGGTCTTAACAGTAATGTGGTAAGAACATTAAACTAATTGAATATGATGCTTCTTCTCTCATGGACAAATCAGGAACTGAAAAGTCTCTTTACTTTAGCTTATTTGTTTATATCTTGGACCTAAATATTTCTTTGTGCTGTCAGGGGAATCCATTCTCTTCTGTTAGTCTGATTAAATTGTATATATTGCATGTGCTTTTCACACTTTTTCTATGATACTCCACTTGAACTTCCAAATGAGGCATTTTTAGGCTAGCATCTTGGAATATCTTGTTATATATATCAGGTATAAATGCGATATATATGTGATATAAAATCCTCATATTTTAGAATTTACAGAAAAAATCTATTTTAATAACAATACCTGGTTTTGAGAAATATAAGAAGGTGCTATTACTGTGGATATTTTAATATTTTTGAGGATAGTTAGCAAAATAATTAATTTGTTTACCTAATTTAATTTTGTCTCCCTCTTCTCAGTTGTTTGTTATTTTAATACTTTTTGCATATTTAAATGCAATATTTTTTTTTCGCATTGGCACAGACACTTACGCCATACACTCCATTTGGCTGAGCAAATGAAAAAACCCCAAATATGTGAACACAGCACACCACTTCACAAAAATCAAAAGATGCCTCTAACATCAATTGCGAGGATGACTCACTGAGTTAACCAGCTTTGGTGAAAAATGATTATTATTTTAAATGTATTTCAAGTTAAAATAATCTATGTGTCCCCAAACTTCTGGGGAAACAGTTTAAACAGCAAAAAATAATCATCAGAATTCCCCTCCCGCAAATTATGTTAAGTGAAATTGTTATTACTCCCAAATTAAAGCTATTAACTTAATGTCACTTTGCATTTCCTATTGCTGAAAAATACTTGTTGCGCTGTTGTATTTCTCCATAAATAGCTGTTTGTCACAACAAAAATTTCAAATTTGAGCCATTTGTATTTTTTATTTGCTTCTAAGAAAAGCCCCAATCCTTTTAGCACAAAGTACTATATAGACAGAGTAGTTTGATGGAGTTTAATCATTCCAGTTGATGTTTCTTTCCTTAGACCAATGGGCATTATGAATGGATTGATAACTGGAGAATGAAGTACACCAAATGGGCTGAAGGGGAGCCAAAGCAAAAAATAGGCTGTGTCTATCTTGACATTACTGGAGTCTGGAAGACAGGATTCTGCAATGAAAGTTACTTCTCTGTTTGCAAAATGTCTGATGGTAAGAATTTGATTCTAACCATTGAAATGACAGTCAATATCTCATTAGAGATGCTGGGGTTTATTTCAAGAGCTAAATAGATGAAAATCATTAGAATTTACTTAGGTTTAATTTAAAATTAGGACAAACACATAGTGGGAAAGAGCTAGTGTGATTGTGAATAGCTATCACTTTATATCAATAATGTTAGATAAATTTTGCAAAGCTTAGACTCACATTACTCTGCTATTTATTCTGCTATTGAATACTTTTACACTTGCAGTGTTGAAAACCTCAAAAAATCGAAAGGCAGTGAATGTAAGGGAGTAGTAATTTTTTTTAACTATTTTTAATCAGTTCAGGCTCCCACTGAGCCCCCTCAGCTTCCAGGAAAGTGTCCTGAATCAGAAGGACACAGGTCTTGGATCCCTTTCCGGGGTCATTGCTATTACATTGAATCTTCATCTTCAAGAAACTGGGCCCAGGCATCTTTAGAATGTCTTCGACTAGGTGAGTATCCTACATTGTGAGCGCATATTCCTGACTTGTTTTTCTAACTGTGGAAAGCTGAACATGTGTTATGTGTTTTTGTGATTTGGAGGATGGTCCAACTGCAAGAGAGTTGCATCCAATTATTGCCTTAATTTGGGAGGTAATGGAAAACCTCTGTCTACCAGTGTCGCACACTGTGTCTCGTGTGTGGGACAGGCATGAGAGGAGCTCTGTGGTCTAGGGTGAATGTCATGGAAGTGGAAAACTTGTACTTTGATCCTGATAGGAGATAAACAGCTTCATCCACAGCAGTCACTAAAGCTTATTTTTAATGGGATTTATATCTTTTGTTTCCTAATACCTTTTGTTTTCTAATTTCCTCCTTGATTATTGCAGTTTTTTACCACTGGAGTGAAATTTACAGCTGTTTAGTCTGGATAATATATGAGCAAACTAGGGCTGTTGTGCAATTTCATTCTCTCAACTCCCTTCTTTGGGAAAGGGATGAAGATTGATTATCCTGGACTTCATATGTCTGTAGCACTGTTGTTTGTAGCATTGGTGGCGATGTGACTTAGGTGTCTGGTCTCCCATTAGACTATGCAGAGATCTCACTCACTCTCCGGAAGAAGTGATTATAGCTTTACTTTCATTGGAAGTATATATTGACATGTGGTCCGTAAAAGGCTAGCAGTGAAATTCATTGCAAATGTAGACACCTGGTACTGGGTGAGAAGATTCTCCCTCTCTTTTCTGATACTCAGGTTTGTTCCTGGGTTCTCATGAAGTAATTTCTTGAGAGGACAGTGAGAATGCTTTCCACTGTGAAACATCTCTAAGAGATTTTTCTTTCCCTGTGTCTTCCAGGTGCCTCTTTGGTCTCAGTTGAAGACTCAGCTGAAGCTAGCTTTCTGACCTACAACCTTGAACCACTTGAAGGAAAAACATCTACATTTTGGACAGGAATGTACAGAAATGTGGATGGTACTTTCTCTACTTTTAATATCTTTTTTTTTTTTTAGTGAATAATAGTGAATAATTACTGCAAACTGTTTGACATGAGTTGAAAATTTCACATTATACGTCTGTAATAAGGAAGATAAAGCAAGGTAGAATAGGCAACAAGCTGCTTTAATTAAATCCTAAATTTGATGATTATTGCTTTCACATTAATGCAATTAATTTTCAATTAGATATTTATATCCTTATGATAGACTTTAAAGTAGTCTTTTGTTCACTCAAGAAAATGCCAGTATAACTGTCAGTGGCAGGGTTGCAAAATATTTCAGGTGACTTGAGGTGGAGTTTTCTTGCATTTTGGAAGATTATTTTTACAACTGCCTACCCAAGCACTTGAGTGACAAACTTCCTAGGGATAAGATAACTTTTCAATTACATTGCTTGAATATTAACCAGGAATAGTTAATTTTTTTGGTAAAGGAAAGAATTTGAGAGTTACTTGTCATTTTTATGTATGAGACGTAGAGGAAAGATGAGGTTTGCTCTTGTGGTCAGTTAACACAAAAAGTGTTTCTTAAGGTGGTTCTAGAGCAATGTAGAACAGCGCACTTCTTACAGTGATCATAAACACGAGTTCTTCAGCTCTTCATTACAGCTGTAGATAGTGATTATAGCAATTTCAGCATATTTCAGCAACTGCATAGCTAAATTTTATACATATTTATGTGTGTATTCAGATTATATTCAGTTGCCATGTCTTCTCATGAAGGGTATCAGGAATTATAAAAAAAGACCCCAAAACAAATGCAAAATATATAGAATTTTATAAGAAATCAAAATACAATTTTCATGCTGAGTCTAAGTATTTGCTTGAGTACAACTTACAGTCACAAGGAGCACATTTATTCTAAATAAATAGCACTATTAAAAGAAAGAAAGAAAAAAGGAACCGGAAGGAAGAAGCAGAAAGTCCCAAGCATAGCTGAGCAACAGTGATCACAAGATTTTGGAAGGAGACCTATAAAAAGGAAAATCATCTGTATAAAGCTTGTGGAAATGAGCAGAAACTGGAAAACAAATGGAAAAAATTGGACCTAGAAAGACTTCAGTGTGGGCTTTGAAAAGAGTAACACAAAACATTCCTATGAATTACTGAAATAAAGAGCATTCTAGTGAAGTTAAATTTTAACAACACTTGTTTCTATAAGTGGAATAAATAATTAAGACTGCACCATTGCTATGACTGGTAGAAGATTCTTCTTGGAACTGTCTTGCCTTTGCAACACCGTAAGCCATACTTGTCTGTCATTTCCCAAAAATTTATATTGCATCATTTGCATAAAAACTTAGGGGCAACATGTGTCAGAAGTAAATAGTTTAGCGGACTGTCTCCAAAAGTGGTGACAAGTAAATTTCTCACAAAGGCAATAAATATGGAGCATGTGAAGGTGTCAGTATGGGAATTAATACTATCTTTTTTTTCCGTATTCGATATTTTTTTTAATTAGGACAATGGTTGTGGCTGGATGGCACTGCGGTGAATTTTGTCAACTGGAATGTAGGAGAACCTTCTTCTCAACAAAATGAGCATTGCGTTGAAATGTATGCAGACTCTGGGTATTGGAATAATTTCTATTGCACTTCCTACAAAGGATATATTTGTAAAAAGGCAAAAAGTAAGTCCTACATTTATGAATTAGTTCTCTGTATGCTCTCTGTATGCTAATATTAGTAGATGGCCATTACACATAGTGCATTTCAGCTGGATGTTCTGAGTTTTTATAAATGCCAAAGGATGCACATTTCTATGCCAACAAAAACATGGAATGACTCTTCTCAGAAAGCAGTTCTGGACAGTAGTCAAGTTCCTTAAGGATTGCTTTTAAAAGACCGTGTTCGTATCTTAATTGTACCAAGCATATATGCTTGACAAGTTTGCGTGTTTTCTATTGACAGTTGTTGAGAAATCACAATGTAAGGACCATGCCTTGCATACACAAATCTGTGTCATCTGTATGCAAACATATTCCTCAGGGTATCCCCTCTGCTCTGCCCTGGAGTAGCCATTGTTTATTTCCCTCTGTCAGTTTCATGTGCATGTGTTTTCTGAGCATGGCATAGTGCTTCTATGAACTGAGTAATTATGAAGTATGAATTATTTAACAGCTTGGGATCTTTTGTCTCTGTGTCCTCCTGTTGTGAAAAGATGAATGAATGAAAAGCAAAGCAAATAGCATAGTTTGAATGTGCTAAACTGAAGGCGTCTTAAAATAACTGAGTGTGCAAATTTGACAGTAGGGTCATCTAGTGCATATGTATTCCTAAAACTCATCATAATAATTTCAGTCAGCATATATTGCAATACCAAAATCTCATGCTTCCTAAGAAGGTTGAAATGTGTAGCTGCAATATACCCACTTCCTCTATAATACTGGAAATGAGAGAAATTCTGTTATCCTTTCTGTAAATTTGTTTTCATGCAAAATTATCCTTTCTTACTCAAATGCTTGTAATGATGATTGAATATTTTACAAAAAATATTGCAAAATCTCAATATATCCATCTGTTCAGAGTCTATTTATCTATCTTTTTACATTATCATTGGCAAAAAATTCATGGACATGGGTACCAAGTGTTAAAATAAATCACCGCTCTTCTTTTTTGAATTGAATTCAGTTTGATTATTTGTGTTGCTACTGGAACTCAGCTGTTTCGGTGCTGAGCCATTGCAAAGAGCTGAAGCAGATGAAAGTCAGTTACTTTTTTCTAGGATTAGCTTCAGCCAGTCTAGTCTACTGATCTGGAATGCCATGGATTCAACCTAATTCCAGTGTTAATGCAAGGATTATATAGTCACTCATCCTGAAACAGGACACAGTCTAGTCCTACATTGTCATAGAAATGCAGCTTTTCCTGGCATAGTTTTTCATAACTTCTCCATGTGCAGAATTTAAATGAAGTATTTAATAGCTGCAGACCAGTAAATGGAGCATGGTTGTACTGAGTTGCATTGCCTATTGCTGGTTATGTCTGCTGTTTTCTGAAGAGACTAAAACCCAAAACCACAATTGAAGTCTTCCCATAGAATAGATGTTGTTTTCTGTTTAATTTATTGAGCTAATTTTTACCATAGTAATTCAAGTATTCTGTAGCAAGTCTATTTCATTAAGTATCTAACTTTATTTCATAAGTGAGGGGGTGGTCAGCCAGAGGAGAAGCTCTAGGGAGACCTTACAGCGCCTAAAGGGGGCTCATGAAACAGCTGGAGAAGGACTTCATATAAGGGCCTGTAGTGACAATCCAAGGATGGACATTGATAAACTCCCTGGGCAGCCTGTGCCAGTGCTCTGTCACCCTCACAGAGAAAAAGCATTTCCTGATATTCAGAGGGAGCCTCTTTTGTTGCACAATGGTGCCCTTGTCACTGGGCAGCACTATGGAAAAGATGTAAGTAGGGACAGTTAAAAATAATTAAATTACTGAGCTCACCTTTTTCAGAATGAAACATGACCATTGATTCAAGATTTAGTAATAAACTGATTTTTTGTCCACATGGCCAAATAAAGACCTTCATCTTAAATGATGGCCCATTTACCCAGCAAGCCAGATTTCATGGTCCAGATGTTAAAATTTAAATGAGCTACAAAGCTTTTAGTTCAGATGTGATACCTGCTAGGACACTGTGAAATTTGTGAGTGATTTCAAGTGTCTATGCAAGTAAGCCATCAAAGTCTCTTGGCAAACCAAATTTATTACACTTTCTATGTTTATATAACAAGTACTGCAAGAATTTCTAATTATATTGAGGATTACGCTTGGTCATTTCTATCCCTCAAGATGCTGTGTAGATTTTCTTGTGGTTTCACCCTCATGTCTGGATCAGTCTTCATGGAGCTTTTTGATATTCCTTCTTTTTTGCTAGTTTATGTAAATAACTACATATGAGACCAGAATACACTAGACCATTGTGCTGTGCCTTACGCATATATAATTTTGTATGAACTAAACCCAAGTGTTTTCAGTATTTAGTGGTTTGTATTACTATATATTTATATTAATTTTTTGCATGATTTTCAGTATGTTCCCAAATAAAGAAAAAAAAATAATGTAGAAATAAATAATCATACAAAAATATAATTCTTTTCTAATGTTTTCAAGTTCCAGCAACTGAAATGCCACTAGCATCTGAAATGCCACCAGCTGAAATACCTACAATGGGTAAGAATATTGTCTTTCAAGTAGAAAAAGACTAGTCCCACATAAGATCATAAACCAAAAAAATTCTGTTCTGTATTATGTCTCATAAATTTTCTGGTACACCTAAGTACTGTACCTGTTTCCTAGTAGTACACAATATACTCTCTCTGGGTGCATCTCCAAATGCAGATTAAAAAAAAATAACAATTTGTGATATAGTGTGCAATATTAGTGATTTAAAAATCAAGTTATTTTATGTTGTTGCCTTTTCTTCTCATTACTTTGAAACAAATTTACCCCTTTTTCCTAAAAGATCATGAATTCTAAAGAACTTGTTTCCAGTAATCAGATAAAGAGTATGTACTCTTACTTTCTTCATATTTGTTTTCAGCAATGACAAAAGATGAGAAGGCTTCTACCCTAAACCACAGCAAAACAGGAGTTATAGTTATTGTTGGTGTCATCATCCTCATTGGAAGTGGCCTTGGAGGATATTTCTTCTACAAAAGAAGAAAGAATTGCTTGCCAACAAATGACAGCTTTGAGAATAATTTGTATTTTAATGGTGATGCAGTCCCTGGAATTAGTGATACAAAGGATCTTGTGACCAACATAGAGCAGAATGAACATGCAACACTGTAATGTGACAAAACAAACTGTAATGTAATATGTAATATAAAATGTAATGTAATAAAATAAAATGTGCCTTGTTTTATTAAAATTATGCAATTACAATGAAGCCAAAGGTATTTTCTCATGTGCAATTACTGTAATAGCCTGTTTCTCTGTGTGTGTAGTGTCATACACTGCAGTTACTTTATTTTGTAGCCATTGTATAAGGTGAAAGATTTCAGGTCTCAGGATTTGATGATCACACTGGTGAATGTGGGTCTTAAGAAAAGTCATAATGTTGACTAATTATTAAATGGAACAATAAAAATGGATAAAATAAAGAAAGTAAAATGTAGATAGATCCACTTGAGGAGTCCACACAAGATTTGATGTTTCTGAATCAGATTTATTTTAAACCATGCTATTGAACAGACACTCAAACCTATTCAGTAAACATCTTCTAATTCTGCCATCTTTCGAGTATTCCCATGGACTTGAGTACAGGCATAGTTTCATGGAGGAAAAGTCTGCATTTGGGCACATTTCCCTCCCCTTTGAACCACATGAGGGAAAAGACCTTTATGATATTTCAGTTCCCACAACTTTATACAACACAGAAAACCAAGAATGTAGTACTTGTAGTTTATGTATTCTAGGATTTAATCAGGTAAGATCTGGAGGCAAACCTCTGAAGTGGAAAAGTGTGGTTGATATTAGCTGCTGGTTTTGGCCACAAGTGGGTTTGTTGGTGAGAGCTGATGAAGGTCACAGCAAAACTTCCTTCTTATCAGGCAACACTTACTGAGGAGAGGGAGAAAAATTGCCTGTGCAGGTTCTGAAGGTTTCTAGGAGCAGAAGGTTTCTGCACAGCTGTTATGGTGATCACATGTTGGTACTGCTCTCTAGAGCTTCTCCATAAGTAGCATAGGTTTGTGGAATGTGTGCTGCAAATAAAGAACAGTTTAGCTTCACCAATGTAATAGTTACTACTGATTTTATTTACTTTCTAAAATGGTTAAATCAGCTACTATTTATGGACATCTTATATTCCCCAAGGAGTTAATATTCTTAATTTTTGTAGATCCTGTAAAATGTAAATCATGCATGATTCCTCACTTGCATACAAAGGCTTGCAAGGATTGATTTTGTGGTTTCAGATTTTGCTCTCTGAAATAAAAAATAACTATCTTTTATTTTTAAAATAGAATTGCATTTTATAGTCTCATCTGTGTAAGACACTGTAACATGATAAAGTGGAAAAGGAGATGATACCACTGGGGAGATATTCCAGGAAGTTTTGCAATCAAGTTTTATATTAACCATATTTTCCTGAATCTGTCCCAGGATTATCTGCTTAAAGACAAAACAAAAATGTGAGTTGAGGCATTTAGTAAAAATCTTAAATTACATACATATGTAGATAAGATGGGAAAATCTGTCCAGAAACTCCTTTGCTCTGCTTTCTTTCTCCCAGCTATTTCTTGCTCTGTTCCTACTGCTGTTTCCATTTTTAATGCAGTTATTTAAACGTGTTTTTTCAAGGATCAGTACCTCTAATTTTTTTAATGCCATCTGATGTGGCTCATGACAGAAAGCTCTTGACTGGCTGATTAATGATACTAAGAGTCATGTTGTTTCACTTATATGGAGGAGTTGGGCCAGGTAGAAATGTACGTGAAACAGACAATGAAAGGCCAAGGGAGCCTGACTGGAATCCCAGCCTCACTGTGCAGGCTGTTCAGCAAACATCAAAGAGGTGCGGTCTCACCTAAAAAAAATCTCAGTACTCCTCTGGGCCCTGCACAGTCTTAAAATGGTATCTGTACACTGAGTTATTCTTCAGATAACCTTTATTCCTGTGCGCATATGCAAAAGTATGGTTGCAAAGAAAATGAAAAATAGAGGGGGTGTCTCATTTCTGGTTCTTAGCCACACTTATAAAGCACATCACTAAAAAGTGTCAAGGAGGGAATCCAGCTACTAGAGCCTGGATATTTCTGAGCTCATTCATCCATTTATCTTTCCTAAAATCCAGCATCATCTCTGAGTTGAAGAGAGTTAAAAATGCCATGCTAGTTAATAGCTGGAAGTAGATGTAGGTGCTTCTGTGAAATGCTGTATCAGTTCTGCTCTCCTGTCCAAACAGGTACAGAAAAATAGAGAAGGTTCCAAATAAGAAGCTGTACTCTGAGGATGGAGCGACTTCGCCTGCTCATTTTAGAAAGGGTGTGAGTGAAAAAGACTTGAAGGATTTTCAGAAGAGGAGGAAATTTAAGCTGCATGGCTTACAGTACCTCCTATTTAAAGACAATGGAATTGAAGCAAATTTCCCATTAAAAAGATTAATATAGAAACAGTAGCATTTACAGCTAAAGAAATCATTACAGTTCCATGTCACAACCAGAAGATGAGCACTGATACTTTATACACAAAGTCTAACAGAAGTTCTTGAATAGAAGGTAGAGAAACAAACAAGCTTGAACACTTTAAATAATATCTAATTAATATAAGATTACATTGAAAGGTTTTACCTAGGAACAGAGATAGGTAAAATATGCTTCCCTATTTGACTGGGAAAAAGAAATGTGTCTTATTGGAAATGAGTCATGTTCATATGGACACACTCCAATTTTTATATTTTATGTATTTTGATCTTCACCAAATCTTTTAACCATTTTCTACTACTGGCTGCTGTTCGTATTTGGGTTGGTCAGGTGCCTTAGAACCGAACTGTTGCTCTTCTGATCTCTTACTTTGTGTCCAAGCAGATGACACCACTTAGGGGAAGTCTCAGACTGTATTTTGCATACATATATATATATTCACAGAGGAATTGGGTTCTTGCTTTTCTAAAATATACTTGCTGTGAAAACAAGGAAAATAATTAATTTAAAAACAAGACGATGAATAGTATGAACAAGGGAATATGAATAAAAAAGCAAATAAATGTTTTAACTGATCTCTAGTAGTTTATATCTACAATTCTCTGATGCTGCCAAGATTTCTTATATTTGATCAGGTGGTTTAGAAAAATCAAAGAAAAAATCATTCATTATGTAGCATGAAAATAGAAAAATAGGTTGCTCACTTTTTTTTTTTTTAGGCTAGAGTGTTTCTACTGAGGTTTAAAGTAGGTTTTTTTGAAACAAATAAATGTTTATAGCTTTTCACACTTTTTTACAGGAAAGTGTGATTGTCCTATGTGTGAGGATTCTGGATTAAAATCTTGCATCTAGTTATAGAAGGCTAAATGATCAGAAAAAAAAATCATATTTTAATATAAGTGGGTTTTTTTTGAAAATGAATATAGGGAAGCATCCAGTTGAACCCAGATGGCCTCACCCACCCATTTCTGTGGGCACCTGAGGAATGACTTGATGGCAATATTCAGTAGTGTGTAAGGTTTTGCCTCTTCCCACTGCTATGTTTCTTGATGTGCTTGTGTTTAATTCTCATTTCCCCTTTTCTCTGAAAAAGTTTGGACTTCAGAAGAAAGGTGGTGAATCTGCACACTGCGAGTGTAACTTCCTGCCTGGGGGCAGAGAGTGCCAAGGGAACAATGCTGACTCAACACAAACCCCAGCAGCTTTTGTTCCTCGCCACTTTTGAAGTGTCAGGCTGTGCCTTGCCCCGTGGCAAATCCTGGAGCACGTCTTCACAGCCCTCTGGTTTTCTTTCCCGCTTTGTGGGCTGTGATGCAATCTGCTCAGACACACACACAAACACTGAAGTAAAGCTGACTTTAGTGTGTTTTACTCTTTTTCAGCCTCTCTCAACAGATTATCAGTACCAGTCCCTCACCAGACACTGATCTTTGTTTAGAACAGAACCAGTATTTTTTTCTCTGTTGTAGTTGTCCTTGTTGCCCACTGGTAGATTTGGATATTCTAAGATGTCTTTTACAGCAGAACCACAAGACACACTTGTCTTGCTCCTGAACAAGAAAGGAAGGAAAGTCGGAAAACTGAGGTTGCATGTTCAAGCACTCTGGTGTTGGGGAGTACCAGATTGCTTGGCTCCAGACTCAGTGCAGCCATTCTTACATATGGATCATAACTTACTGAGTAATTGGATTCTGCTGCTTTGTGGAGCAGCCCTCCTTTTTTCACCTTCCTTAGGTATCAGTATCCTTTTCAGGCTCCCTTCTTTGCATGGCTTTGCTCTAGCTGTGTCTGCTGGCCCAGAGGTCCCACTGTTCTCCCTCACTGTTGTGGCTGTTTCTACTCTAATTCCCTGCACACATTTTCAGACTCAGTGGGTCATTCATCTATGTCTGAGTCGATTATTAGAAGCAAAATTCCACATCTTCACGTGAGTGTCCAGGGTTTTCACTACCCACAGCAGCAGCAATTTTGCTGCAGATGCAATGTTGGGGAAGGTATCCCACACCAGCCTCTCCTGGAGGTATGGGAAATGAAATTTTTCAAAGTCCATGTGCAAAAACTGATGTAAAGCTTCCACTGCAGTTCCTTTTCTCCTCCTCGCACTCTCAAGTTTTTTGAGCTCTTTAAACTGTCACGGGGAAATCTTTATCAAAGTAAACGTCAGAATTTTGTCAGAATGCCTGCAGGGTGTACACTTTATGGGCTGCAAACTTTCACAGATTACTGGGATGAAAAATGAGGCACTATTCCTCATCAGTTTAGTTTTGCTCACTAGCAATAATTGAAAATCCAGTATTTTCCAGTTACAGGTTCTCTCCTTCCTACAATTACGTGTTTTCATTCCCAAATTTCTTCACCTGTCAGTTGGGTAATTATTCCTGCATATAGTCACAAATGGAGTGAAAGAAAGAATAGGTGTCTCCTGAAGAACACAGATATGGCTTTCTATAGCTTTTTTTCTTTTCTGTGGAATTTCAGGCCTGGAAAATTCTGGTTCTCTCTGACTCGAAGTCATAGTTACTTGATTTGCGTGGTGTCCCAGGAGACTTTTCACAATACTGAACGGCACTCTGGCTTTTTTTTTTTTTTTTTTTCCATATATTGATACAGACAAATCATACTCTTCTATTTTACTTCTTTCATTTATTAATGAAAATGATACAGAAATCTTACCTTTTGCTAAAAATAGTGATTCTGAGTTACAAGGTATGTCCTAAAAAAACCACACTAAAATGTTACCTGTTAGATCTTATATTTCCTTAGCAAACTTTTATACAATAGAAAAACTAGCTTAGAAAGCAAAGTTTACTCATTAATGTATTATTTCAAAATTACTCATGTGACATGACACAGTTCCTTATTTGAAGCTCAGAACTTCCCTGTGTCTTTTGGGTCTTAAAAAGGGTTTGTTAATCCACTTCAGTGCAGTGGGGTCTTCTCGCAAGGCATTGATTTGGTCTTTAGGATCAATACAGGGTGAAGGGAAGAAAGGAGTGAAATATTTGCCATGTCTCTCTACTTGCCCCTGATTTTTCTTCTCTCCATTAGCACATCTCTTCAAATGTCTGGTAAGTCTTTGTCCTCTGCTGAGTGTGGAGGTTTTCAAGTTCTTTAACATGTGTTCTAGTTATCTCCTTTAGTGGGCAGTGAATTTAGATCTAATCACAGCATATAATTTGAAAATGTTTTGCTCAGCTCTGAAGTTTGGTGGTATCTGCATAGGCATTCTCTTTCCTTAACCCAGGTTTCAACATTGTATATGAGTGAAAAGCATATGCCAACATATGTGGCCATAACCTTGGCAGTGAGCTTTTCTTGAGAAAGCTGAATGCAGGCAAAAGCTGATTTTACTTTGCTCCATTGGAAGCTAGAGGAGCTCAGTGCAGAGCAGTGAACTCTCAGCATGCACAGAGCTACTGGCTGATGTGTGCTTTGAGTTTCTTGGCAGCTCATATAGACCATAGCATACTGAGCAGTGCATATTTAAAACTTGTTTCCAAGCTGAGAGATTTTGGAAGGACCTTAAAATCCCCCATCCATTAGATTTCACACCCTCCTACTGCTGAAAGGAAAAAAAAATGAAACTGTCTTTTTCACAACAAGTTCCCAGCTGGACAACTCTGGGAGTCCTGTACTATTGCTTGAATGGCAGCAGGGACCAGCCAATGCACCAGTGATCTAATCCACCACAGGACAAATTCTTCTGTGCATGCTTTTGGGTGAGCTCTAACCAGCTCTAACCCAAAAGCAGGGGTTAAGAGCATTAAGCAGCAGCCTGATGGTTTAAGCAGCTCAAGCCAGCTCTAACCCATCCTCTGCTGACCATCCTAAGAATAACTGCAGCTGGAGAGCTCTGTCAGAAAAAATATTATCTGGCTTGGTCTGGTCTATAGCCCTTCAGAACAACAATACCAAGGGCTATTCAACACAGCTTTGGGATGGGAGGGTTATGAAGGCCCAGTTAAGTATTCTGGTCTTGGCAAGAAACCTTGGGTAAAACTTGATGGCCCTGCTGAGTGAGTTGCGTGATGTTGCCTGTCACCTGGAAGGGAGCAAAGGGATGCAAGTTGAGCTGCGAAAGGAATGAAGTTTTGAAACAGGCTTTTGAAGCTGATCTTAAGAAACAAAACCCTACTGTGCAGTGTCTCACATTTCTTCTTACAAATGTAGTTATTAATAGCACTTAGGATATTGACTTAGTTTAACTATGCTCAGAACTGATGATACTGCAAATTGTAGCTTCCCTACTGACAAACCTGCAAATAAAACTCTGTGAAGAAATGACTTTTTGCACAGCTGCTAAGTATTTCCAAGATAATTAACAAAAAATGAAAAGTACACTTTCTTGGCGAGCTGAAAATCACAATGGGCCAAATATAAAAATTATTTAATTTTGAGTGTGTAAATGACTTTTAATAGCTCTAAAGCAAAAAAGTCTTTTTAATTGCAGAATTAAAGCCTATTTAAATATGATTTGGTGGAACTTTGAAGAAATTATGAAGTGTAATGTGATGAAGGTCGTTTTTGACATTCATTTTGAGACCACTGTGATTTCAGGAGGACTATGAAGAAGAGCAATTTCTTTTGAAAGAGCTGTATTTTCAGCTTTTGTGTTTTTTCATATTAAGAATATTTTCATAAATATCCTTCATACCAATTATTAAAATCCCTTGATTTCTTGCTCTTTGAACTATATATACTATTTAGGCTTGTTTGGTTTGGGGTTTGGTTTGGTTGGTTGGTTGATTTGTTGTTTTGTTTTGGTTTTGGTGGGGTTTTTTTGGTTTGTTTTCTTCTTTTTTTTTTTTTTCAGTAGCAGACTGTCATATAGCAACTAACTGACTATCTCCTAAGAAACCTCTCCTCAAATGTTTGCATTATAATTTTATTTTATAGGTAGTGGAATATTTTCAATCTATAATGAAGATAACAAGCTCTGTGCCCAAGCTCAGAACTCCAGCTCAGTCATAACTGCCACTTGTGATGAGCGTGATGAGTTTCAGAAGTTCAGGTGGGTCTCCCCCACACAGCTGCTGAGCATGGCACTCAAGCTATGCCTGGGGGTGCTTGCCAAGGATGACGAGGCTGCCGTCACGCTGGAACCCTGCAACAGGACAAATGAGCTCCAGTGGTGGGAATGTAGAAATGGGACGCTTGCAACCCACGGCAAGGATTTATTTCTCAACTATGGCAAGGGGAAGGGGAAAAAAATCAGGCTGTCCAAAGTATCCAGCAAAGGGAGCAGGTGGAAAATCCATGGAAGTGCAGACAGCTTGTGCTCTCAGCGCTATGAGGGTGAGTACTGAAATTCCATCTCTATTTCTTGGTAGCTTGACTGCCCCTACCTACAAAACAGTCCACTGCCTGCTTAACAGGCAGCAACCATTTTCTTAAAGAGACATCAACAAAGGAGCTAATTATAAATAGGATGTAGAAATGAAAGATGAATATGCCTGTACACTTTTCAGCAAATATAGCTTTATACATTTCTGCATATCTTGTGAAGTGCAATTCTTTCAAATGATGGAATAAAATTACAAAGGCCCATGATATAAACTTAAGGAAGAATGGGAATTTTGTTTGTGCAACAGCAAAAAGAAATTTATGACTGTTTTAAAATATGTCTGATCAATTTATAGAAGAGATGATTATGTTATATTTAGTTTTTATTATTGCTTTTATTTGTTTTGACAACTAATAATCTCTAAGAAGTGAATTTCTAGTTTAGATAGATGGAATCCACCATCAACATTATTTATTTACCTAGTGTTTTCCCAGGCCTAGTAAAAACAAGAAGTAGAAAGAGGCAAATGAAAAATGGTGCATAATGGTTTAGGATGCAATGTTTTATCATCCTGGAAAAGGACCCCTAGATAGTAAGATCTCCTTTTCCTGCAATTTTATAGCTCTTGGGCTATGTAGAGGGGGCATTCAGGATCAAGTAATCAATTTCCATTGTGACATTGGTATGTTGGGAATTTACCAATAAAATAAAATTTTGTTGTATGCTACAGCTATTGCACAGGAATTAAGTTTGTCATAGTTTTGTACAGACAGCAGCAAACTAGACTGGAGAGCGATGGAAGGGTCACTTCCCAGCAGAGTCCTTGCAAGTTTAAAATATAGCTTCCTCTCATGAAGATAGTAAAATATTTTGATACCTCCTTTACAAGTTTTTTTTTCAGCATGCAGGAGAAAAATAGAGAATCTATACATTATTTAAGGACAGAATTATGTATGCCATGGGAAAGCTGAGTTACAGGGACATCTGACAGTAGTCCAGAAAGCAATGGCATGACAAAGTTAAACAGAAATTAGTCTGGGGCCCAATTAGGTGTTTGAGAGTCTTAGTTCTGAATATTTTGCCATAGTCATACCTGACTGGCACAGCAGCCTTTTAGAGGTTTGGGGTAACAAAGTGCTGGTGTGCTGAACTCTGCATGACTCAGCTTTGCCCATGGAAAACCAGCTATGAATGTCACTGTGGTGAGCATCTGATGCCAGCTGACTGTTGAGAATTGATCTCTGCTTTTCTCCATAGATATCTACACACTGGGAGGAAATGCCTTTGGTGCACCCTGTGTGTTCCCTTTTAAGCACCAGGGGAAATGGTATGCTCAATGCATCCCTCGGAAGGATGATACACGCTCTCTCTGGTGTGCAACTTCTTCAGATTTTGATAAAGACCAGTTGTTTGGAAACTGCCCACTAAAAGGTAATTTATTTATAAAAATCTTAGGAAAGGTGTTAAGCAAAAGTGTCATCTGCTGTCATGGTCAAAATGTTCTTGGGATATGGAAGTGATGTTGGCCAGTGAGCTGAATTCTGGCTCTCCTTGTTCACGGGCAAGCTATGCAACAAGGAGATCTGCTCTTCACCCTCACTGTCCCACACTGAGACAAGACTGGTACTTTCAGGGACTATTCTGAGGGTGCTGACTGAGACTGATGGATGAAGGAAGAGGAAAGCCCTAGGGCTGGGTTTTAAGACAAAAGGGAGTGCAGTGGGTGAGGAGCTGATATGTATCAGGAGACTGTTGTGTGTTATGGGAAGCAGGAGAGCATAGGAAGGCTTTAGAGAAGGGAAGGGTACAGGGCTCAGGCAGTGAGCTTCACCTGCCTTCAGTGCTCCAGTGCTTCCATACACAAATTCCCTGCCCCTTCATCCCCACTTTACATGCGATTGTGTGGAAATGGTAATTTCTGTTATATTGGGTGGTCTGGAAGAGCATAAGAAGGATCTGAAGTTAAGAAATGGGTGTGGAGACCAAAACTTCTATATGGTAAAGAAATAAATACTTGTAGAGGTAGAATATATCAGTGAGTGGGTTAATATGAGAGAAGTAGATGAGTTACATAAATAAAAAGGAACATGGTCAATGTAGAAAAATTAGGTTTGTAAAGATAAATAATTCCTTATGTGATTGAAATATTTTTAATACTGAATGGAAAAGTATATTTATGTGAGGCAAAAGGTATGTTAAAATTATCAATCACACAGATATAGTTTTAGTCTGCAGCAAAGATTTTATTTTCTGGGTTAGTAAACATGATTATCTTGTCAAATTGCTGTTATCATCTTTTATAGACACCACCCACAACAACTTTTGGAAAACAAATCCTGTGACAGAAACACGCTATCAGATAAACTCAGAGTCACTTTTGACATGGCACCAAGCAAGAAAAAGCTGCCAGCAGCAGGATGCAGAATTACTACGTATTACAGACCTTCGTGAAGAAATGTTTTTATTAGGTAAAGTAAAAATACCCTGAAATATAAATCTGACTCTTAAAGTCAGATCCAAAGTTTTAACATGGACACTTGTATTTATGTCATAAAAATAGATCTCCGTGACATTCCAAAAAGAGTTGTCCCTTTCTCACAAAAACCCATATTGAAGTAATGGAAACAATCTAACTTATACTAAAAAATATATATCCCTGATGCTTTAAAATATATCCGGTTTTATTAAATAACTAAAAAAATCAGGGTCATTTAATAACATGACTGTTTGTTTTGGCAATTTAGGGCTCACTAGTGACCTGGGCATCAATGCAAAGCTCTGGATTGGTCTCTACAATGCACTTGACAGTGGCTGGAAGTGGACTGGGGGAAGTCCTTTCAGATATCTCAACTGGGCTCCAGGTAAGTTCACTTTTCTTAAATGATGATCAACATCTGGGTCAAAATTTCCTCCCCTTCTCTCTCCTCCTCTCCCCTCCCCATCACAGTGATGCTCCCTTGTCACACCTCTTGGGATTTATCACTCTAAAGAGTAATACTCCAGTGGCTTTGCAGCTGCAAAGGTCTTGCACATTCCTTCCCATGAAGAGGTGAAAGTTTCACTGTTAACAGAAGGATTCTGTTGCTCTTTTTTAAAGGAAATCCCTCTCTGGAACCTGGAAAAATATGTGGGACCTTCCAAGGAAGGAATGGCAAATGGGAAAACCAACTTTGTGATCGGAAACTGGGATATATCTGCCAAAAGAGAAACACCTCCTTGGATTCTTTCACCATCGCCTCAGGTGCGCGGTCGAAAGCTGAGGCAAATTTTACAGATAGTGAGAAATATTGTGAGGCTGTCATATACGAAAAGGCAACATATTGTCAAAACAAAAGGCTTACACTTGTTGACCTGGGTCAAATACTAAGAAGACTTTAATTTTCTGGCTCATTTTAAAAATGAAGTCTAAATGTTGTCCATCTTTTAGAAAAGAGCCCAGGGTACCAAAGAAGGCGGGATTAGGTGTTTAGCCATGTTATCCTGACCATGAAATACTGATAAATATCCTCTGCTTTGATATATACCCTAAACCTATGTCCTGCTAAAAGACGTGACCTAGAGTTCATTCTCCCCTGCTCTCTGTTACCCTTTTTGTTCTATTCTGAAAGGAAAAAAAATTGGATTATGCATCTGGAACCTTTCCTCTGTTGAATTCCCTTTTTACTTGAGGCAGAGGAGGTCTTAGTTACATGAGGAAATTGGCATGCAGCTGCTTAACTGGGAATTCCCAGCATTCAACTGACTTCCCAGTACCTCCCTCCCCTAATATATATAAGCATATAAGATTATTTAGCTCAGCGGATGTATGACACGTGCATATCCTGTACTTTCTGGCTGTATCCAGGCAGTTCACTTGGAAGGATTTCTGACCCTGCTAACCTTCAATCCATGTCGGATGTTGCTTAGGGGAATTCAATTTGCCCAGGTCCAAACCATGTCCAGGGAGCATCAGACAAAGCAGTTGATCACACACCAGTTCTGGGCACACATCCTCCCCTCTTCAGTTTGCTCTGTAGGTGCAGAGCATGGGAACTTTACAAGCAATGGGAGTTGGGCTGGCCATACTGAATTCATACCAAGAAATAAGTGTTGAACAAAGTATGTGCTGCTTCCGTCCAGCTGGCATTTCTGGTATAACATTTCTATTACAATGTAGTTTTGTCTGGACTCTCTGATATATTTTTTCGGCTGTGTAGGAGCTCCAACCAGCTCTTGAGCACCTGGTGTTTCGAGAGGAAAAAAATATAAAAAGCTACAGAATTCACCAAGATAGAGTCCCTGAGTAGGAAAAGAAGCCTTTTTCTGTAAAACGTGGCTGTACCCAGAGCCACACTGAGAGGGATTTAATGTGAAGTTGTCCCCAGTACATTTTTATGCCAAATTACTCAGTATTCACTTAATCTTGTAGAACATTTTTTTGGAGCTCCAAGCACAAATAGGAGGGAAAAAATTGTTTTTTAATGTTTGCACCCTTGAACTTTGTCCTCTCTGCTCTTCCAGCAGGCACTCCAATATTCCAAATTCATAGCAGCACATGTAATTTTCTTTTTGATGTAAATAAAACACTGAATGGAACTTCTCATTAATGACATAATTTTTTTAGGTGATTCAATGCATTTTAAATGCCCCAGGGAATGGGTGCCCTATGCAGGTCATTGCTACAGGATTTATAGAACACCAAAAATATGGAAAGAAGCCCAATCTTCCTGTAGAAAAGAAGATGGAGAGCTGGCAAGCATTCATAATATTGAAGAGTACAGTTTTACATTGTCACAGCTTGGGTACAGTGAGTATTCATGAGGATTACTTTTTTTTTTTTTTTTTTTTTTTTTTTTTTTTTTTTTTTTTTTTTTTTTTTGGTTTTTTGTTTCTTTCTTTTTTTTC
>VWZU01000404.1:48955-170419 GCA_013397095.1 Sterrhoptilus dennistouni
TCACTTAATCGTTGTAACCATGGTCTTTTTTTTTTTTTTTAAGTTCTTCAGTCAAAAGTGGGTGTGAGATGTAATTATTCCATTAAAAGGTATATCCATCCATACCTACAATTAACTTTGTGTTCCCAGAGCCAGATGATGAGCTCTGGATTGGTCTGAATGACTTCAGGATTCAAATGTACTTTGAATGGAGTGATGGCACACCTGTGATTTTTACCAAATGGCACCATGGAGAGCCAACCCACACTTGGAATAAGGCAGACTGCGTCCTTATGAAGGGACAGGTAAAAATCCCTTTCCTACTCTCACACTTTCTTTTGTCCTTTTTTCCTTCTTAAATGAAATAATTCGTGATTAAAAAAAAAAAAAACCAAAAAAACCCCACAAAAAAACCCACAAACAAAAACCCAAAAGAGTGCTGGTTTTAAAAATATTACCAATACTTATGAACTTGGTTTAATTTAGGATATCTTAGTGTGGAGGGATACTCGAGACCAGATCTAGGAAGCTGTGTGATGCACCAAAGGCTGTGCACTACATGGAGACTCGGTCTTCTCTGAGACAATTCCAATCTGAAATTGGTTGAAATGATTTTACTTTACTATTTCCCACAATCATCCACATGGAACATGACTGATCATAGAGGAGTAGATTCTTGGAGCATGGACTTTCTCATGTTTTCTCTAAAACTACTAAAATATATGGGGTTTAGAGTTACTTTGGAGGCAAAAACCCAGATTTTATTTTGTTCTTTACTCACTATAAAAAAAGTGTAATGTTGTGGAAAAAGACTTGCACAGGACATTATTTCATATTTTATGTATGGTTTATCCAGCATTTCCTTGTTATAGTCGTCTGGTTATATGGATATAATACATGCTGTGCTGGTGAGAATAGCAAGGAACCTAATGTTTCTTTCCTGCTCTCATCAGTCCCTGAATCTTTAATAGATACAGCCTTCATTCTCACACACCTGAGGAAATGTGGCCCTTAATGGGCCTCCCTTATTTGGGAGTTTTGGAGAAAAAACCAAGACAAGGAAGAGAGCTGAAACAGTCTCAGCCACAGGAAGACCATAGAGTTCTTTCTGAAGATGGATATTCTTGTTGGATCTAAATTGTCTCTAGATTTCACTTCTCTTTGTGGTTTCTTCTCACAATACTTAGGATGGATCCTGGGCTGACAGTGCTTGTGAAATGAAATTTGGCTACATCTGTAAAAGGAAACCCTTGGCTGAAGAACCAGGGGAAGCTGAAGTTAGTTACCCAGGCTGCCAGAAAGTAAGTGTAAAACAAAAGCAGCGAAAGGTGATTGTGTATTACTTTCACTCCCATGTTAATAACTATGACAGAAGTAAATTGTTTTGACTGTTCTTGGTGGAGCCTAGAAAACTGCTAATTTCATATGTATTGAAACTTCTTAGACTGATAGCGAAACTTTTGCTTTATTTAACTGAAATGTAGATTGACTTCTTTTTTTTTTAATTCCCTTACAAGTGTACTTCACTCAGCTCTCTCCTACTGCAGAACTGGTCACTGCACCCATAAAAGCCACTCTGCAGAGCAATCTTTTCTGGGTGTAACATTTGTCAAGGGTTACACACCTCCTCAATTCTATCAATCTGCCACAGGAATCGGGAATATTTGAGCTGTTTTGTAGATTTTAAACTCTTGAAACAGCTACTTATGCAATGAGAAGGCAGAGCAAGCTTTACATAGAGAGCTGCAAAGTGTTTGCGACTGTGGCTACCAGCCCCAAGGCATAACCACAGCTCACTGTTTGCATAGACCCCTGGTGTGTCCTGTATCAAGGGACAAGACATAGAGTTATGGTCACAAAAGCTGTTTGATTGTCCTCTTGGTTCCTTTCATGGCCTTTGAGATCAGTTTTGATCAGGGTTTGGTACTGGTTTGGCTTTTGGGAGTGCATAAAGCTGTGCAATCTGACAGCCTTTGCACATCTCTGCTTCTACACTGACAGGGCTGGATGAAGCATGGCTTTTACTGTTACTCCTTGGTGCAGTTGCCAGCAACATTTCCAGAAGCAAAAAAAGTTTGTGAAGAAAACAAAGGTTATCTGGCTACTGTAAGAGACAGGTATGGAGATACAATTCTTGTCCTCTAATATCTGCAACCAGGATGAAAGTGTTAAACAGGAATTTCTTCTTATTTAACAGTTATTCATAATGTCTATCTAGTGTGACACCACTCTTTACCAGGAAAATTTAAGACAGAGCTGATGAAGTACTGCATAATACATCAGGGACTTTTAGGCTGTCAATACAAACATTCAGGATATTGCCACTAGAGACTTACACTGTTTTTGCCTCTGAGAATTAAAAAACTGGGTCACATGCACAACAACCCCAGATTGACAGATTGTTTTAAAACTTTTTGAACTAAAAATAAACAGATAAACATGGAACTATTTATTTCTCTTGGTTTAAAGATTTTCAGCCATTTCTTTTTCTTTGCAACAGTCAGATCTGGAAGAATTTTAGAATAAAAGTAAATTTCCCCCCCACAGTAACAAGATTTAAAGATCTAGACCTTATCATAAGGCTCAGTTAAACACTGTAGCTCTTATTTATACAGAATGAGAAATATATACACATTAACTTAAGTATTGTTTGGCTTGTGTTCATTGTGCAGTATAAAAGGTGAATAGAATCATCCTAAATTCTAGACATAATTTACATTAGCAAAATGTAAGGGAAAATTATTTTCTATGATGGTTACAATTCTAGAAGTAAGGTAATTACCCTTGCTTATTTTCATACGTATTGACAGATCGCCTTAAATTTACCAAATTTCCTACTGTGAACTGTTTAAAGAAATGAACAAATTCTGATAGAATGTGATACCACAGTTTGTTGCTTACTCTTCACAGATATGAACAAGCTTTTCTGACCTCCATAATTGGATTCAAACCAGAAAAATACTTCTGGATTGGTCTTTCAGATGTGGAAGAACGGGGGACATTCACGTGGGCCAGTGGAGATCCTGTCACCTTCACTCACTGGAATGTGGGGATGCCTGGTAAGTGCCATGGGAGCCACTGAGTTCCTGCTCTGGGGAATGACAAAAAGAGGGTTGGAAAGCTAAAAAGTGGTTTAGAAACTCTTCTGGCATAAAGCAGCAAAAAGGATGATGCTACTTTTTGTTTGTGATAACGGGATAGATCAGGGATTGTGGTAACTCCTAGAAGATACTTGGGACTCCATGTGTCTGTTGGTATCATTAGGTTTTTGTTGTTTGATGGGTATTTTTAAGTAACTCCTAGCATAACATAAAAGGAACTTACATTAAAATAATCTTTAAATGATTGAATAGGAATGCATATGAGCTATTGTGAGCCACTGGTATCCAAACACAGTGGGAACAGGTTACTCTTAAATAAGCAGTAGATATTTTGACAAGAGGTAGTCATCAATAAGACTTAACAACTTTATGTTTTATGAAGGAGGGGAGTCAGGCTGTGTGGCCATGGCAACAGGAAGTTCAGCTGGATTATGGGATATTTTGGACTGTGAAGAAACAAACACATTTCTCTGCAAGCAGCTGGTGGAGGGTGTCACCCCTCCTCCTCCTCCACCAACAACGGCCCCTCTCCTGTTTTGTCCAGAGGGATGGCAGTCCACTTCTCAGAGCAGCTTCTGCTTCAAAGTAGGTGTTTCATTTCTGAATGCAAATGTTTGCCATTTAAATAAGAATATATTTTGTTTGTGCATGGAAGGTGGATTTTATCCTGCCCGTTTGAGAGACAGTCTATGGTAACATGTATCCAGCCATCCCCAAGTTTATGGCTGGGAGATGTTAGAAACATCTGTATGTGTAAGGAACTGAACTTTGGATCGACAAGAACTCTGAGATGATAGAAAAAGCAATAATCAAATTGGATAGACAACCACAGGCTGAATGGTTGAACAATTAAATAGTCAGTAATAGAACGAGACCAAAAGATCAGAAGGAAGATAGAAGCCCATATTTGTGTTTCTAAATATCTGTAATACCCAACACAGTATTTAATTGCCCACTTTCTATAGATTTTCCAGGGAGGAAGAGAAAAAATGCAAACATGGTTTGAAGCAAGAGACTTTTGCAGAACCATTGGAGGAGATCTTGCATGTATCCACAGTGAAGAAGAACAAAACCTGATAGCTAGACTGTAAGTATCTGCCAAGCCCACCATTTAAATATAATAAGAAAAAAAATTAAAAATTTCCTGTCTGGAAGACATAAAGGATTTCGGGTCATCAATTTCTACTTTACAAGGATGGTGTAAATAGTGGCAGAAAAAAATGGGTAAAAAGAGGTGAGCAAAAGGTTTTCTTGACACACCACTGGGAAGGTGGTGTCATGCACTAAATATTGCCTGAACATTAACAAAATTGAGAGAAGTATCATCAAAATTAGTTTTAACTGAATTAATCCAAAGATCTTTTTCCCTCATTTGTAGCTGATCAGTAGGGAAAATACCCTTGATTAAAAGAATTTTTTTGTGGACATTTCTCCCCTTAAGTAAGGGGGAAAATTGGAAGACCAAGAAAAGCCTGACCTATTGATGTGCTTGTATAAATGTTTAAATCAAATCTGTAAGTGCAGGCAGGTCTGAATTTGAGTGCCTAAGCTACTTAGTGGAAAAAGACCTTTAAATATATTTTCATTTAACTCAGTTTTTGTGGGTGTACAGCATTTGTGATCTTTCCCATAAAGATCTGGGTTTCACTGCTTCCTGGCATGTGTAGTGCTGGCTGTTTTCCCCACATGACAATTGAATGATTGATTACTTTATATGACTGTCTCAAATTATACTTGAAGTATCAAGTGTGCTGACAGTAATATAATGCTTGACATTCTCCTTCTCTGTTTCATGCTGTGTCTGATTTTCTCTATTTGTAATCATTTAGAGACAGAGGTTATATTCACTATTCTTACTGGATGGGTTTAAGTGCCTTGGACTCTGATGCTGGATTTGTATGGAGTGATGGCTCACCAGTGAGTAAATAATTTGTTATTCTAGCTTTTTGACTCTTTTTTTAATATCTCTCTTGGCAGACAGCTCTCATAACTCCTATGTAAAATGCAAGTGGCCTTCAATCTTTAGTACCTGATTCCACTGTAGGAATTAATCTTAAATCTGATCATTCATAGTTCTAGATAAAAATAGAATATTTACAGTAGTGAAAGGTGATGAAGTCTAGCTCCTGATTGTGCTAAAGTCTATATTCCCATTTGTCATTTGCTGCAAGAAATAATTTTGTACAACTACACCAGCCTGGCTTTGATGGCCTCATTATCTTAAGTAGATCAAGATCTGCCAGGCCCAAGGCCGTATGGCAGCACCAATGGATTGTCTTGGGTTGGAACATCTCAGCAGGATAAACAATCCCAGAAATCAGAGAACATATTTCTTTTTAGAGCTTGACAGGAGAACATCAGCTCTCCTGGTAACGAATGGGGTAAGAACTTCCTGATTTACTAACATGGCTTATAAACACAGAGATGAACTATTATTCTTTTCAGATGTCATGCACTTTTCCTTAAAAGGTCTGGTATTAAAGAACAAGACGGACCATGAAATCAAATGAAGTACATTCTTCTTTAACAGAATGATACAAGACAACTGTTTCCTTTTGAAAGGAAAATAGTAACAAAGTTGTGCTTCCACTACAGGTAAATTTTGAAAAATGGTCACATGGAGAACCAAACAACTACGATGGGAATGAAAAATGTGGCGTGTTTACTGGCTATCTCAATATGAACTGGAATGATTTATTTTGTGAACACATGCTGGACTTTGTTTGCCAAATTAAAAAAGGTAAGATAACTTTCTGCCTTTAACAACTTTCAGAGGTAGATAAGAAAGAACATCCTTCCCAGGTCAGATCACACTATCTGCATGTATTACAGACAGCTGTGCCATTAATCAAAACAAAACAGTTATGCTATAATTCAGTAAAGGTAGTTGAAAACTATTAATTAATCCATGAAATACACAGGCAAGTTTGGAAAGTATATGCAGTATGTTGGGGAAGAGAAACCCAACAACCTAAAGTTGGGCATTGTTTCTATAAGCTTAACTTATGATGAGCTCTAACATGCTGCTTGCTGAATGTAGCACTTTTTTCAGATACTCTGAGAAAAAAATAAGCATATACCGAGTAACCCTTAGGATTATTACTTGGAATTAAAATACTAACTACTGTGTAAATATAATTGAGAGAGCTGAGAAACGCAATATACTCAAATATTGATTTATATTGCAGGAACCTCACTGAAACCAGAGCCTAATTCCACATTCAGTAAGTGTCGTGCTTCCAATGAAAAAAAATTAATTAACATGTAATGAAGTTAATTTCTATTACAGGCTAATTAATATTTTAATTTGCAGATTATGACTATGTTGTTGGTGAAGATGACTGGATAATGTATAAACACAAGGAGTACTACTTCAGCAAAGAAGCTATGTCTATGGAAAGAGCCAGAGGCTTTTGCAAGAAGAGTGGTGGTGACCTTGTGACCATTGAGAGTGAAACTGAAAAAAATTTTCTTTGGAAATATGTAAGAAACATGTTTTCTTGAAAACTGCATTTTTTGTGGGCTGAGGCACATTTTTTCATCTGGTTTGTGAAATATTAGGAAGTGGTCCCCATCATAAAAAGAAAAAAAACACAGTTCTACCTTTCATCCTTTCATTGGCTTGTCTACTTAGAAGCTTTATTTTAATAATCATTTTAATAACTTTCTCTATGTAGACAATTTCTCAGCTTCCTTTCAGGAATGCTCTCAGGGTGCAACTTTCAAAGACTTTGCTCTTATTACCCAAAAGCTGCAATTACTAATTATGTTTTTTTCTAACTCATTATTTTCATAGAATTCAATAAAAACTCTTTGTCAAAACAGATCTCATATTTGCAGCAAAAGGTTTAAGTTAGAATATTTTCTTATAGGAAGAGAATGGCCTGATGATTATATACTGTTTTGGAAATAGTTTCCTACTATTAAAATCATATTTGATTACATTCTTTCCTCCTCATGACTAAGAACAAAACCCCATGATTTGCTGGCAGCCTTTCAGCAAATTCTCATGTTTTCCTAAAACTCTCAAAAATATTGTTATAAGCCTGCTTAAGAGGTAATTTTTGCCTTCTTAACATAGCTTTTTTCCTCCATTTCTTTTTCAGATAATTTGCCTTTTTTTTTCCCCCATGTAGTTATATACTGAAAATCAGAGGAAAATTTTGCATTTTGTAGTTTGGGCACTTAATTCCAGCAACTCCCAGCACATTATATACTGTGCAATTGGGCAACAGAAACTACAGCATTTTTTGAACTTTTTTCGATTTTATTTGAAATCTGTTTTATAACAGATAAGTTAATTTTTTTTCTTTGTTTGTTTTAGATTTTCTATAAAGATTGGGGGAACAACTTCTATATTGGCTTAAGTGTGAGCCTTGACAGAACATTCCGGTAAGTAAAAACAAACTAATTTTGTCAGACTCATAATGTATTCACATTTGGCATGGTTCGCTCCAGGAGATAGTTGAAATTCAATGACTGACACAACATGTAGACAGGTTTATGTCCTCACATAAGGTTTTAAAATGGGATTCTGCTCCTCAGCAAAGCACTTCTCCCATTATATTTTCACTATGTATTTCTACCTCTTTTGGTTCTTTACCCTGCTTTTGTGTTCTGAGGCTGAGATGTTGGATCATATAAGTGAGGCATCATCCCCTTTTCTTTGTTAGATGAAAGAAAAAGTTGGTTGGAGGTCTCCAGAATATGCCAGATGATTCTTGCAGGTATTGCTTATTATTGAAATTACAAAAGAAAAAGAACCCTAGAAACCTGCAGTGAGAGGTGTCAAAGTGGTTTTTAAAGATGACATATCAATACTGGAGAGTCCTTGTCTGGATTTCCAGATGGTTTCTAGAGGTGAAATATCAATATTGGAGAGCCCTTTCTGCATTTTCTCTCAGAGTTCATGGCAGGACAGTTTCACATGACACGGGCTCTTCTACAAGTGTTCTTGGAAACAAAGTGCCCTGGAATTATCTTCAACATCCCCTGGAGCCTCAGATGTGTTGCATCCATACATGTCTCCTGTACCTTTTTCTAGTGCATTATTCTGCAATTCAAAACTTGGTCAGATGAGTCTCAGCCTCTTAATTTTAGTTTTTCTTCTGTTGTCACAGTCTCACAAATCGCAGAGACTGTAGTCTCAAATCCTGGACATTCTGCTTTCTACATCTCATTCACTGCTCACGTAATCATTGTTTTTCCAATCCTCCCTTGTTCCCTTGCTAGTTTCCTTCTCGTCCCTGTTGGATGAGGGGGCCACTATTGGCTTTATATTCTTTCTTCTGTTTTATTATATACTGGTTTTCCCAATTTGACTCAGGAGGTTTTCAGGCAGCTAGGCATCCTGATGAATTCCTAATCTGTAATTTACTTCCGAAAACCATGCATGCACTTAGTCTCTGAAATAGGAAGAACATTGGATTGTCCTGGAGGTGTTATCACCTGAAGATTGTCAGTCTTGTCTGATTCATCACTTGACTTCCAGCACACTGCGGCCTTTTCACTTTTTTCTTAGCTACTTTTTGAACATAAATTTGTGAATCACCAAGCTAGGAAATGATTGATGCATAATTGGAAAAAAAAATAGCAAATAGGTGTATAGCATTAAAGATTTTCTATGCGAACAAAATGGTTGCAAGTGGTTCCCAGTATATGGTTCAAGATTTTTTCTCACCCTACAAGATCTTATATTATTGCTTTTAACCCAGGAAATTGCTAAAGGTCAGGTGTCTGTTTTTGTGCTCCAGAGAAATCCAGGTCCAGTGCTAGACAAGTGCATTTCCAGCACACTATCAGTGTTCACAGACCAAGAGAAGTGGGGGCTACCAGTAAAGATGATTTGTTCAGATGTCATCTGAGCCAACACTGTAGGCAGTTGATATGAAGATTTTTTTTTTTCACTAATTCCAAGTGGAAGGTCTTGGTTTCCTTTCAGCAGAGAACAACATGTATTTGTAAGCTAAAATACAGGAAACTTAAAATACAGAACTCAAATATATCCCTTGCAAAGAAATATTAACTAATTCAACTTAGAATTATAATTTGCTCAAATTACTTCTTTCAGGTGGATGGATGGAACATCAGTGAACTATGTGGCCTGGGCTCCAAATGAACCCAATTTTGCAAATAATGATGAAAACTGTGTGGTCATGTATACTCATACAGGTGGGTGCTGTAAAAACATTTGATCTGCTGGATGTGCCTTAGGCCTGGGAGGACTCTGTGTGCAAGGCTGGGTGGGTCATATTGAGCAGGCTGATGTTCATATGTTCAAAAAGCAAAGGAAAATAAATTGTAGTCTCTTCTTCTATTTATGTACTTTTAAAATTTTGAACTCTATATAGCTAACACATTGGATTACACCTGAAATTTTGTAAGAAAATTTCTAAGTGAACAAATCAGGTAAGCATCGGACAATTGGCAGATAGAGTCAATATTTTTTTCTCCTCTAACCTCTGTTCACTTTGTGTCTACCTCTCCAAGATATTAACTACCTGTTTTCAGTTGTTCAGTTCCTAAAAACTGAGGGTTTGGCCATGGCTTGGATTATTATTAAGCAATGTTATAAAATACTGTAATTAAATAAAATATACTTTAATATCCATTATTAATACAGAGAACTGTAAGCAATTGTGTTTATACTAAGGAGATATACCAAGACTATACTATACCAAGAACTTAGTCTTTTTTTGGATCAGTAAATCTCTTCTACTTTTAAACATTTCTAGTCTCAAAATTTATAGATGAGGTGACCTTCCTAGGCTCTCTTAGAAGTGAATGGAAGGATATGGACACTTTTGGGGAGTAAATATTATGTCTTGTTTTGGAAATCTCCTTTCAGATAAGATAAGCCCTTAACTTCTCTGAATTAAAATGACAATATTCCATTAAATATTAGGTGTGAAAAATTCTTCTGTAGGTAGTTATCTGTAACTGTCTGCAGCCAATGAAATGTATGTCATTTTCTTATTCATCCCTGACGTGTAAAATGAGGATGATGAAGTTTGCTAATGTTATCCTCTTAAAGCACAGTCCAATAGGCAAAAATGACATCAGAAAACTCTATGACTGACAGAAGCTCAGGTAGGAAGATAAGCAGGACTGAGTGCCTTATATAGACAGAGTAATTCCAGAGACTTTACAGATCTCAGAGATTTAAGCATTCGAACTAAAACTCCCCTTTGTCAATGCCATAGTTTTGCAATATTGAAATAGCACTGTTTCTAGATGAATTATTTATATTCTAAATCTTGCTGGAAACCTGAATATTTTGAAGAAACAGACATACAATTACTTATTGTTCCTGGGGGAGAGAAATGCAAATGCTGTAACCAGTTTTACTTCCTACAATAGATTTTCTTTAGGAAAGGACACTTTTTATCTCAATCTCAGTTGCATTTTGTTTTGTTTTAATTCTAACTTGCTTTCAGGTACATGGAATGATATCAACTGTGGCAGTGTTGAGTTATTCATCTGTGAAAGGCTGAACAATACTGTTCGTCCAACTGTTGCTCCCACTTCACCACCACCAAAGGGTGGGTGTATGGAAGACTGGCTCCTCTTTGATAACAAGGTGCAGTATGAAATGTCAATATATTGTATTTTTAAAAGAGCAGAATGAAAAAGAGTCTTTGAATCAGTTTTTCAATTGTAGCAGGGTTTTTAGTTACCACAAATTATGTTCCATTCATGTGTATGTAAAGACCTTAAAATTACAAATCCTGAAACAGAAATTACAGCCTCTGTTGGGACCACAGCAGTTATGAGGGAGATATTGAGACATACAAGAAGAAAGCTTTATCCTACAACAACTCTACATGAGGGAAGCTGCTCATCAGAAAACACTAGCAAAAATGTCTGTTCTCATTTAAAGTGCTGAGCTTATCTGGCTCTCTCATGTTGCCTGGAGACTTACTCATCCCTTGCCTACTATGCAATGGCTCTTAAGCCACCAAGGCACCTTCCCTTGAGTAAATTAATAATGTTTTTTTCTATAACTAAACAACTCAAGCATTTTAAATAATCCAGTTATAAGATTTTCTGCACTTTATTATGTACAATCAGTGTTAGCCTTGTCAAAAGACAAAACTTCAGGATAAGAGATTGTATGTAATAAAAATCCACAGATTTTCATCAGTGAAACTATAAAGGGTATAAAGCAACAGTGTACACTACAATACTAGTAATTAGAATACACCTAGTAATGAAGATAATTCTCAATAACATTGTTTTTTCTAGCTCTGTCAGTCTTCCCTTTGGTTAAGCAAAAATATTTCAGTTTGACAGAGATCCTTTGCTGGAGATCCACTGGATGTTGTCCTCCTCTTCCTTCTCTCTCTCAGTCCTGAGGAAAAGTCACAAACTCAGTATCTTCCATTTCATGGTGCTCTCTCAAGCTAAAATATCTCTCTCTTCCTCACCTCCTGGAAGAGGACCTTCAAAGGCTCTTCCCTTGACTCTTCCTTAAGTGTTTATATACCACTTATGACCACCTTCCATTTGCCTCAATTTTTCCACACATTGACTGCTTAACTTTACAGTTGCATGTTTTAGATAACATATTTCGGTTGCTTGACTCTGACAAAACTGTCTAATGACTTAAACCTCGTAAGATCCTAATACAAGAAATGATAAATTCAGGGCCTTATTTACTATGTCGGGATCATTTTCTTTTTGTGATTATCCTGTGAGAACCAAATCTGGTTTGACAAATAGGACAACAGAAGATGAGGTATTTTGCTCCAATAATATATCTTATCCGTTTTTGTTTTCTGAGGTCTTCAGCATTTCTCTCATGATCACATCTCAGAATTTAATGCAATTTCTGCTGAGATCAATAGGCTGACATATCCTTTCTTTTAAGTATATGCCAAAATATTGGGCTTTATACTCATTTTCTAGTACAGGTCTTCTCTGTCATTTAAACCTCAAGACAAGCTAGTAAGTACTGTTAAATTAGTTAACCTCCCTGTTCACGTGAAATATCCATTTTATCTTTTTTGTTACAATCAGAGATGGTTAAATCAGAAATTAAAACAACATCTAGATTCAGATTTGGCATATTTCTCTTTTTCAGTGTTTTAAAGTCTTTGGCTTTAATGAAAACGATACATTGACATGGCATGCTGCACGAAACAACTGCATTGATCTTGGAGGAAATCTGGTTACTATATCAAAAAAGGAAGAGCAAGGTATAAAGTACCTATGTTTTGACACTGATGACACACCATGTAATTCCTGATAAAAAGATTAAAAATATGTTAGAGCTTCTGCCATATATGCATATATTTATTATTCCATATTAATACAAATTTATACCAAATGAGAAATTACACCTTCGGAATAATGCCTGCATAGGTTTTAGGGTCTTTATTAACTATTAAAATCATACTTTGGAGGTTAATATAGGATTTACTGCTAAAATAATAATTTTATAATTAAATGTCCTTTTTTTTTTTTTTTTTAAATAAATTAGCTGATCCTTGAAGACACTTCCAACTCTGGTCAATCTATGATTTTATGATTCTATGTCAAAATAGCACACAAAAGGTGTAATATCCAAACCCAAATCACTGGACACCCAGGTGCTGAGCCAAATGTTGTGGGTGTCAGTGAGGGTACATCCTCAGGCAGCAGAAGGCTCCAGTGTTGGAGTCCCACCTTCCCTCTGTTCCCCTTGTTCTGCTGGACCTCAGAATCTGCTGCTCTTGCTGCTCAGCATGTTTCAAATATTTTAAGAGGCCTCATGTTTGCTGGCAAGATGTGCTACCTCAGGTCCTGAGGGATTCCCATGGACCACCTCCTGCCTCACTCCATCAGTGCTAATGGTTTGAACTTCCTTTCTGTAGCAGAGGAAGGAGATTATTTAAGTTATCAGTTGAGGCAGGAGCTAATGAGAGCAGCATCTGGGATTCCACAAATTCATACATGCTTGGTTACTAAGTAAGGGTTTTTTTTGTGTTATGCCTGTTTAGAAATGAAGTTATTAAGTCAGAATTAACCAAAGAATAAAAGGGAGTGTACACTCAGTGGACTCTTTTTTTACTCTACATGAGTGTACTCATGTTAATTTCTGTAATACATTAGAATATTTTCTGTACTTCGTCAGATGACAAACAACATAGAAGAGTGTACAAATAAATTCCTGCTTCATTAAAAATTTGCCCATCTTTGAATTTGTAAATAATTTTTTCCAATTTTAATTTCAGATGACTGATGTTAAACATCTATCAATATATATTAATTTTATTTTTGCCATAAGATTGGTACCTTATTATAAAGAGAAAAGTCATCATCCTGGTTCCAGGCACTCTAAAGTCTGTGGCGTTGGGAGAGAGTGATTTCAGTTCCCTTCCTCATACAATTTTTCTTTTTTCCCTTCAGCTTTCCTTATGTCTCTGTTAAAAAGTGCTGCAACAGATGCTTGGATTGGACTGAATGATATAAATGTGGAGCACACATACTTATGGACAGATGGAAGCCCAGTAGACTACACAAATTGGGCAAAAGGCTCCCGAAGTTATTATAGTATGGTAAACATCAAATTCTGTTTGTCACTTAAACATTACAACTTTGGTAGATGCACAAAATGTATGTAGCTACTATTGTATTTATGTATTTTACTTTATGAAGATTTTTAGTAGTCTCTTTGCCTTTTAAAGGCAGAGTAGCCATGTGGGAGATGTATGTACACACGTATTTTCAGCTTCTGTATTTGTCATGGTTCTGCATGAGTCCAGACAGAAGTTTGGAAGAATTATGCAAAACTCAGACAAGTGAGCAACTTCCCTCATTTTACCATGACTCATCAGGATATTCGAATTAACCATAGCATAAACTACATAATTTTGGGATGTGGTGAGTGTTATCTAGATTTGATGGAAATACTCAGATAGTTGCATGCATTGACAGTTCTTGGCACTGTGCCTGTCAAGATAAATGCATTGAATGAAATACTCAAAAGACGGAGGCTGGGTCTTCCTTTCTATTTTTTATCTTCCCCTAATCTTCATTTTGAAAAATCCTCTCTCTGTGCTTTTAAACTTCTGGCATCTCTATACATTTTTGTGTGTAATTGTAAGACAAAACTTAGTGTTATTCAGTAATTGTGAAATGGCCAATGGAGAATGCTTTCCAATAATATTATTTCTATATTCCTGTGCTAGCTCTACCAAGTTTCTCTCTTTTCATAAGAGAATCGCTTCACATTCAGTTAAAATGGAAAAAAGCTCTTTGAGGTCCTGATACCATCAGGATACAGCTGGGTTTTGGGATCTCCAGGGCTTCCCCATCTGACACAGGCCTATGCTTTCTGCAGAGGGTTGTGACCATTCCCCTCCAGAAATCACTTCACATACAACTTGACAAGACTTGGGCTAATGCCAGAAGGGGATTTGGAGGTAGCATAAGGTTATACTGAGGTGAGATGGGGACAGCTCCTGCCTCCTCCTGTGGAGGCTAAGCCACATTCTTTTCATGCTGTGGGAGGAAAGGAGTCCAAAGAAGAGTAAAAGAAGATAAAAGGGTCCAAAGTGCAGCAGAAAGGGTGTGGGAGGTGTCTCCCCCACAAAAGGTTGTTTCTGACAAACTACCTCTACATTACTGCACTGTGGTGACCACTTTCCTTCCTAGTCCTGAACTGAGGCAGAAGGAGGAATTCAGCTCTCCAGGTAAGCTTCAGTGCTGAGAAGCAGTTCCCCATAACTTCCAGGAAAACAGCAACAGACCTGTGGAGACCTCTGGGCCAGACCTGACCCACATGAATGAAGCCTCAGGCATGCACACACATACAGGGCCATGCACAGAGCTATGTACATCCAGATAGTCCCAGACACATCCTCCTGCCTCTGTGCTGAGCTTCGCAACTCCCTCTGTCTTCCAAGGGCAGACTTTCCTAGGGCTGAGTTGCAAAGGCTTATTGCCATATAATGTGCCTAACCATTGGTTGTATGAATTTTATGACCTTCAAACTATTCCTCTGTATGTACCTGTATGTGATAAATTTGTCTGTGTATCTGGAAGAAGTAGGAATGTTTCCTCCCTATCCAGATCTTTATTCTTGTTAATCTCATTCGTCTTGTAGGATGATTGTGTCTATTTGATGAAGAACCCTATTGAACAGGCAGGGAAATGGAAAGATGAAGGATGTAAAGCAAGCAAAAGTTACATCTGCCAAAAAAATTCTGGTGAGTTTTCTTTCACCACTTTCTAGTAGACCTGATTTATTGTGGTAATTTCAGACTGGTGCTGAAAGTGACTTTCCTGTAATTCTGCCCTCACCTAACTGAAATTAATGACAGCGTCACATGCATTATGGACCATTTTAACAAGATGATCACATTTTTTTTTTTTGGAGAAGAACTCTTAACTTTTTCTATTTAAAATACTAGACCAGTAAACAACAATAACAAAATAGATCTATGTATCATCATGTAGTTTACTACTTTTGGCAATCAAAGGTGGCTGAGTGCATCCTTTGCATCTTCAAAACTGGAAATTTTAATGTTATACTAAAAACACTGCAACTTCTTTATTTTTTAAAACTGCCCACCTTGAGTTTCTTTACATTCATTCTCAGAAAATTTCAGAAGCAGCAGTTACATCACTCTGCTTGGTCATGGTGTGCTTAGCATACCCTGTTCCTTGTCAGAAATACAACAAATGCCAATATATAATGGAAAGACAGAAGGAATTGTTCCTTTTAATGCCCTACATTGGTGCGATATGGTTTGGGTAGGTCTGGTGCTTATGAGATGTGTTGCTGAGGATGATACAGATACTTATGCTAAAAGACCATTCTGACAAGTATTAGAAAAATTTGTCAAAGTACATGAAAATGTGGCTTTCATCATTGCAGGTATTATTTGGGCATATCTTAATTTGTTATTGCAGTTTCTCTTAATTCCATGATAATTCCAGTAACTAGATGTTCTCTTAGTGTTATGAGTCTGAGCCAATATAAAGTTAGATTTTTGGTTGTTCTTCTGTGTGTTACAGACCCCAAACTGCTGCACTCCCAACCCACAGTTCCAGCGTTTGGCTTTAACAACTATGGTGATGACCGCTATGAAGTCATCAACTACAAAATGAGCTGGGAAAAAGCAGAGAAGAACTGTAGGGACCAGTCTGCAGAACTGGCCAGTGTCCTGGATCCTTATGCTGAAGCTTTCCTGTGGTTACAAATATTAAAGTATGGGGAGCCTGTATGGATTGGCCTTAACAGCAACATGGTGAGTCCTCCAAATGCTTGTGACAGTCATACTAATACCTTCGATAAGATACTGGTCAGATCCATAGACATGGAGCAGTAATCAAAATCTTGCAGAGGTTCCTGACTTCCCTCCACTTGAGGCGATTTAGACATTTAAATGTTTGTTCATAGTGTAAACAAGAACCGTCACAGTCCACACTTCAAAGGCCACCAAAGATGTAGCTGGAGCATTGAGTGGCTTCACTGGTAAAAGTGACAATAAAGTTCTCACTTCCTCTATGCTCTATAGTCTACAACATGCTCCTGTGGTGGATTACTGCTGTTTCTGAAGGCACACTGTGGAGCACACCACAGGAAAAAAAAAATGTTAAACATAGTCTTTTCTTTGTGAGCTTAAGTTTTGTTTCAATTCTCAGCCCAGCAGTACAAGAGCTCATGCTGGGCAATAGTGGAAAGAGCAGGGCTCTGGCAATGGGGACTCCTTTGGCTGCTTTTTGGAGCTAAAGCTAGTGCCCTGTGTAAAACTGCCAACAAGCTCAGCTAAGGGTGGAAAGGTCTGAAATGGGGAGTATCAACAGAGGCATGTAAAAAAGAACATGGAAAAATAAAATGTAGCTGGATATTTTTGGAATTGAAGCTGAGGGGAAATCCAGTGGAGAGAGGTAGAGCAAGAGCTGGGTGGGACAGAGGTCTGAGAGAGGGCACAGGTGCTGAGGAGAGAGGAACTGGAGCTGCACCTCAGTGAGAGCACTGGGAAACTGGGATTAGACAGGAATCTGGAATGAAACATGGCCAAGGGTCTCAGACAGGAAAGGAAATGGTACAAAGAACAGGATGGGAATCTGCTTCCAAAGATCACAGGAGGAAGGATCAAAGCTGCACAGGATGGGGTGACAGAAGCCATGGATGTGAGTAATGTCAGTCATCCTCTGCAAACACTGGTGATATCCATTGACAAAATACATGCTTAGCTTGTCTCTGGTAGTTGGTCCGTGCAAGACCCACAAACTTATCACAAGTGCAGTTAACATGGGTGATATGCATCTGTGGTCCAGCCCCAAGGAAAGCCTCATCGGTTTTTGTCTCTCCAGCGAAACCTCAGATTCTTCTCTTTGCTTTCTAAATACCTAGAGAAGCCTATGTTATAGAGGAATGATGACATAGTTTCTCTGCAATCTTTATTTGATCTGAGTGTACATGTGGAGTCATATAATAAAATCTTCATCCATGCATTCACATTTGTTACCTCAAGGCCCTTTGCCCACTTAGAGTATGAGACAAACGGTGTGAATTGAATAATGTAGGCTGCATGCTAAACAAACATCTCTAGGACCACTGCCCTACCTGTGTGGAGAACGGGAGTGTGGACAAGTTTCTTACATATTCATGACATAATCTTGACCAAGAAACCATGATTCCCAATTTTTCCTAATGTTTGCATATATTCAAGTGCAATCAATGTTCTTCCAGTCTAATTCTTATATGTGAAGTAATCATAATTGTGATTTGCTTTTAGAGTGGTGGCCAATACGTATGGTCAGACAGAAGGAGGAGCAGGTATCTTAACTGGGGCAGTGGAGAACCAAATAAAAACAAAGCCTGTGTCTATCTAGATTTGGATGGTTTTTGGAAGACAGCGTCTTGCAATGAAACATTTTTATCTCTCTGTAAGCAATCCAATGGTAAGTCCAATAGGACAAATGTGATTTGAGAGGCTTGAATTTGGGATAATGCCTTTATTTGAATTTAGTTCTCCACATATGCAAAGGTTGTGAAAAGCAGTGTATGCCTTGTGATAAACTCTTGCTTTTTAAAGGAATAACTCTTGGATCCAGTCTGTCTTGTGTGGTTTCCAGACATTTCATTTCACAAGCCAGTCAACACATGCACATCATAAAGACAGCTGCAATATTTCATGCCACATGCTATAGTGTTTTTTTGCATCCTTGTTCATCAAGAACTAGAGAATCAATCAACTTTAGCCTAATTATTAAATATATTTCATGAAATACTTTTACATTTAAAAGTATATTTTGAAATGTTGTGAGTTAAGAAACTTCTGTCAGTGTAGGAACCAAATCAATTAATTTTTTGTTGCTTCTGCTCAAATGCTTTAGCATTCAAATATTGCATGCAATTTTCAAACATGTTTCAAATTATGCAAGAAATTCATCATTTCTGCACCATAATTCACAGAAAATTTTATATAATTTAAGCTCTGTTTCGGCTTTAATCGGGTGATTATAATATCATTATAATTATAAAAGGCTATAAATTCCGCTTTTACGTTGATTAGGAAGTATGATGTACTAGGGCAGGAGCAGATAGCCTCTCTGACTGACTTTTCTAGAAAATGGCTAGACACAAGCCACAGACTTGTGGTGTTGAGTTCCCTTATGTACGCTGACTCATTCCTCATTCAGTGTCACACAAGTTTTAGGTAAAAATTGCCATGTTGAAGACAATAGCAGTTAGACTGGTGTAAGCCTCCTTTGGCAGAGTGGAAAAGTAGCTCCAACCAGAATAGTTTATTACTAGTTTGTCAAGCTGAATTCAACACTTTATAATTAGCTAAGTCTACCCCATATTCCTTTTCCTCAAATAAGTGTCATATTTGTAGGGCTGATGTGTGGTGCAGGAGTACATATTTCACCTGGATTTTGAAACTCCACTGAAAGCTGTTTGTCTTCATAATAGAGTTAATCCCTAGTGAACCACCTCAGCTTCCTGGGAAGTGTCCTGAACCGAAGCGTGGTAGATCCTGGATTCCCTTCCGTGGGCATTGTTACTATGTTCACACCACTTCTGAGGAAAGCTGGCCTGACGCTTCCATGATGTGTATTCAAATGGGTAAGTGCCCTTTTTTATTAGGATATATTACAGGTTGTTTGTGTGTTTGGCTTTTTAATCCAGAACCAAATGATAATATGCACTGTGTCTATGTGTGTATCAGTTATAAGTTACACCTGATTTAAATGTATTACCAAGCATTTTTACTATATGGCAATGCTGGTCACGAAGCATGTAGTGATTTTTTACTGAGATAATTACTTTAAAATGAAAAATCTTGCTGAAATTATATGTAACATTTAATTGGTATTTTTAGGTGCCTCTCTGGTTTCCATAGAAGATTCAGCTGAAATGAATTTTCTCTTACTCTACTTGTCGCCACTTGCAAGTGACTTCAGAAAATTTTGGATAGGATTGTTCAAAAATATTGACGGTATTTATTTCACAATGCATATTGAGATGAAAATAGATACTAAATAAACAGAGTGAATACTAAGTACTACTAACACACTAAATAGTAGTACCAATATGCTAAATATTTACTAAATAATCAGGGAAAAATAGCTAGTTAATATTTAATAGCTTTTCTGCTAAAATACATAAAACATAAACCACTAAGGGGGTCTACATTTTCTGCATCTTTGTTGCCATCAGAGTAAATATGTCTGTAAAAGATTTTGGGTTAGCGCTGCAGTAGTTGACTAAAAATGTTTCTTATTGCCTTTTTAAACTCAAATTACTTTACATTTAACCACAGTAGCATTTTAAGCAAAATGCTTGAATAATGTCCATAATTGCTGAGTTAAATTAAAACTTATTTCTAGACAACACAGGGCTTTACATCTCGTATGAGCTGCGTATAAAAAACTATTAATCTAAATTTCTGTGGTTTTTTTCCATGAACTTTTGATGGAACCCTTCATTTCAATCCAAATATATTTAATGTGGTTGGTTTGGGTTTTTTAAATTTTTTAACTGCTGTAATTGCAAATTTGATGTTGTATTCTATATCATCGTAATTCTGAATCCAGTTTTTCTTGGTAAACTTTGAGGGTAAACCTCCAGAATGAGTCTAGACTTGGCTCCAACTTCTGCTCAAGTCTGTGTGTCTCAGCACCAGCAATGGTGGGCCAGGTTCATCTGTTCCAGCTGAAAATGAGCACTGGAAAAGCAGTGACTTGCTGCTGACCTGTCCCTAGAGTGCCACAGTGCTCCCCACTGTGCAAGCAGAGCGGCAGGGAGGTGCAGCTGCAGGGGAGGGACAGAGGAAGGGGCACTGAGGCAGCTGTATCCACCAGGATATGCCGCCACAAAAGCACATGCTGAAGGAGAGAAGATGGCTATTGCTCCTACTTGACTGGACATGTTTGACAGTCAGCACATAAGATGATTAAAGAGAGCTAATTCAATTTGCAAAGATGATTAACTAATCCAGCTCTAATAATGTAGTTATTAGCTGATCTTGAATAGACACATAAAGAAAATCTGAGCATTCTGTATGCTTGCTCTGCTGATACTGGCTTGTACAGGTGCTCTGCTTTTCTTAAGGCTCCCAGGCACAGTCCTGGGTGCAGGCTTCAGGTCAAGGTCCCTGAGTGCTGGACAGGTCTTCCTTACATCACTGACAGCTGTGAACACTAATGAAATTAACTTTGTGAGCATTTGCATTTGGGTCACTCCCACCTGAAAAGCTCTGGCTCTTAAAAGAGTGAGAAATAAGTGCTCCAGAGCTAGAAATAGGTGTTCTGTGATACCAATTTATGCGACTGAAAAATCCCAGATCTGATCTGATATGTCATTGTGACTGGTAGACTAGAAGTTATTCTCCACTTCACTCACTCACTAGGTAATACATTTGATTTCAGGAGAATGGATATGGATGGACAGAAGTGCTGTGGAATATGTCAACTGGGAGAAAGGAGAGCCTACAGTACTTTTTGATGAACACTGTGTTGACATGGATGTCTCAAGTGGAACTTGGAGGACCTATTACTGCTCTGTTGACCAGAATTTTATTTGCAAAATCCCCAAAAGTAAGTTCTGAATTTCTGTACATTGGATTATTTTAAAAGTAGAGGTTAATACATATCAGGCCAAATCTTTTAAGCACTGGGTACATTGTGGATTGATGCTAATGCATGTGAATCAAAGCCAAGAGTAATTTCTGTTAAAAATTATGAGAAATAATGGAGAATAATGTGCATCACTGTTCTCTCAGTTTAAAAGCACTGATTTCTGGGCAATTACTGCACCCTGGGGGAGGGAAGAACATCTCTTCTGTTGAGAGTGCAGAGAACATTCATGGATGTTATGGTTAGAGTGCAAGGAGCAGTAGATGATGACCAGATGATTAAACTAGAGAGTGCTGAGAAGAAAGACAGATGGTCTCCAAGAGGTAAGCTGAGGGGAAGCAGTAAAGAGTCTCCAGCAGAGAGAAGGCGCTGCTGATGGGGACAGTACAACCATGATGAAGTGTTCTGGGATCTGCTGGATGAGCAAGAGGGAAGCAACAGGGGAGGGTGGGCCGTGAGGTCCAATTCATTTCTCTGCTGACAGAGGCATGGTGAGACATGGCAGGACAACCAAACAGCATGGTATGCTTCATTTGTAATGCTTACTTGTGGCCCTGTGCTGTTTGGGATGACAACAGATGTGAAATCTGAGTGTCACTCCTCGCATGCACAGCAGTGCTGCATAAAACATGAAGGATGTAATTCTGCGCAAATGCAGCTGTCAGGGCTCACTGTATGTGCTCAGATCCAGCTGTGTTTGCACACATCAGCTGGGAGACAGTTTGAAATAGGTCAGTCACATTTGCCACTGGCAAACAGGTCCACCACACAAATGTAATCAATGTAAGGGAGAACCAATTTTGTCTGTGGATCTTCACATGTTGGCAGGTTGGCAATGGAGTAATCTGTGAACTTTTTAGGGCCCAGCCAGTCAGCCCTATAAGCAATTAACTGAATCCTACTCTCCAAGCAGTGGGGGGAGAAAAAAGAATCTGCCTAAAAGTACAGCTAAAATACTAAGTACAACTGTGCTTTTCATTTTTGCAAGTGTAAAAAATGGAATTCTTTAGTGTGAAGTATTAAGCTTTACACTGTGGAAGAGTAAAAACTTTGAACACAATCTACCTTACATAAAAAGTGTTCAAAGCAATGAATAGTGAGATGACAGTTAGTCTAGGGTTTTTCTTTTTTTACAAGTGTTTTTGGCAAGTATATTTCATGGATTTGGTATAATTTTTCAAAACATATTTTCATATATTTTTCATATGCACATACTTTCTTCAGCTAGAGCCCCCAGCACAAGAAAAACCTCAACTGGGTTATTTTTAAACCATTTGAAAAAACCTACTTTTAAAATAGGCTACTCAACTTGGTTCAGAGAAGGACTTTGAAGATAGTCTGAGGGTTGGAGCACCTCCCCTATGAGCACAGGCTGAGAGAGCTGGGATTTTTAGTCTGGAGTAGAGAAGAGTCCAGGGAGTCCTTATAGCATTTTCAGTCCCTAATGGGGGCCCGCAAGAGAGCTGGAGAGGGACTTCTTCCACAGGCATGTAGTGACAAGATAAGGGGTTTTAAAATAAAAATGAGTAGGCTTATATTATATATTAGGAGGAAATTCTTTACTGTGAAGGTGGTGAGCAACTGAAACAGGTTGTCCAAAGAAGTTGTGGCTACCTAGCCCAGGAAATGTTCAAGGCCAGGTTGGATAGGGGCTTGTGAGAAATTTGGTCTCTGAAAGGTGTCCCTGTCCAGGGCAGGGGGGGTTGGAATTAGATGACCCTTAAATCTTTTTCCAACCCAAACCATTCTATGATTCTATGATTATTTAAAATTTGTTATGAACACAAAGTAAAAATTATGTACACAGTATTTATTTCATTGAACTGTTGCTTTCAAACTGTATAATATACATATTTTTAAATTTTGAAGTTGCTGAAGTTGAGCCAACCCATGATTTACCTGTCAACAATGGTAAGTTGGTTTCTTTTAAGCCCAATAAACAGAAATTTCAATAGGTTTATAGGAACTCATTATTTACAAGTGGAATTTTCTCCAGAAACTTTTATTTAAATAACCGTCATGTTTTATTTTAAATCTGTTCAAAATGAGAACACTTCTCTCAAACTGTGTCTTCTTTTTTTTTTCCTTACAAGTTATATATGTAGTGCAATATAATGCTCCTTAGAACAGATTAAGCCAAATTTAGCATTATTTACCTGGAACATGCATTAATTTTAACTGCTATTATGATTGTTCAGCCCTTTTGTTTTAACTCAGTTGCTTACTTAGGGAGATATTTGTTGCATGCAACAGCAGTCTCTGGGCATTTGTAGCAATTGTTTCTGTTTTGTCTTCCACAGCATCAAGAAACAAAGCTGCTGCTTCATCATCAGGTGGTTTAGGTGGGATGATTTTTATACTGATTTTCTTTCTGCTCACTGGCACTGGCCTTACATTATATTGTTTCTATAAAAGAAGACGTGATCGACAAATGTTTACAGCTGGGTTTGACAATGCCATATACCGTGGTGACATTGGGACTCATGAATCAAATTGTCTTGTGACCAATATTGAAGAAAATGAGCAAGAAACAATTTAATAGGCTGGGTAATCTTGGGCCTGATTTTGAAAAAAATTAAAGTGTTGGCATATGAGAATTCTTAAGGAAAGCAATTTTCTCCTATGGAAATTCTACTTAATTTTGCATGGGATGCTTCTTGCTTTCTCTACTAGCAGGAACAAGCAAACTTGCAAGGCAGATAAAGAGATCTGCTCACAAACTTTAGTACCTGGGAGGGTTGTCGAGCTTTCACATGGACCTGGAGCTATGTTGTGTCAGCCAACACTCAGGCAGCTCCAATCTCTGCGCACATCCAGCATCATCTTTAGACATAAGAACTGTGTTCACCATATTCAGTTGTGAGGATATGGTCCTTAGTGTGTTCCAAAAAGTATATCCAGATCTGTAGGTATCCTGAAAATGTCCTGTTGGTCTCCAGCACAGACTGGCAGATCCTCACCTGGTGCAGATCCCTGCTTGGAGCAAAGCCAGGTCCCAGCCTCAGTCAGGCAACCTGTTCCAGTGCTGTGGGTCCACATCTTCTTTTTCCTACTGAGGTACCACAGAAACATTTTATGTTGGCCATAATATCAGAATTAACATGATTTGCTCCTCTTTTTATGACTGATGGAAAGCAAAGTGTAAATTGTACTTCTTCTGCTATAGTTCTGTAACATACACATTGAAAGATTGAGTATAATGAGAGGTGGGAATGTATTGTGAATAGTAGTGGTTTATCATTTAAACAGTCAAATAGAGATCTCAAAGGATGCTGCAAAAGAGTGGGAAGGAAAGGGGAATTACACTTAATTCACATCTGAACATTTATAAAATATATTCTTGATATCTCCAATGCCAGTGTAGATTTCTTAATTTTTTAGGCCATTTTTTCAAAGCCTAATGAAACTTACCTTTAGAAAGTCTTTTCTAACTTCTAACGAAATTCTCCCTGTCCAAGTCCCTTTTAAACCTTTGAGTCTCATTCTAGACTTCCATCATGATCTGGTGTACTGGTCTACTGGTGTATTCTCAGTCTTCATAAACCCTAAAATAGGCTCATGTACAGGTGTTTTTCATCTTCACTTTCCAAGTGCCTTTTATACCAAATGCAAACAACCAAATGGCTCAAAGCTCTTAGTGCAGTGGATGTCCTTATTTAATTTGATACTTTTTTGATATTTTAATCATTTGACAAGTTTTAATTGTGTTTAAGTTAAAATATTTTGTGTGTGTATGAAATACATGTAAATAAGTTTTTATTCTGCATTGGTTCACTAAATGGGAATTAAAAGGCTGATTCTAAGTAAAGTGTGTGTCTCTTCTTAAACAAAACAATTTATCATAACAGTAAAAGGAGGAAGGAGGGATGGGGTTCTTAATCTTTTATAGGCAAATGAGCATCCACTTTTCCTAGTCTAGCATGTTTTAAAATGGTCTTTACCAACCAGTGAAACTGTGTCTCATTGCTTCTTTATCCATAAAATTTGAAGGTTTACCCTAATAATTGTCTAATGAAAGTGTTGTAATTTAAGACTACTTGTGTGCTGTTCTGCTCTAGTGGTTTCTGAGACACATTTTATATATTGATAGATCTTTAATATCTTCTCTCAATATTTGCTGATAGCAACACTAGCTCTTCCTTTTACATTTCGCTGGCTGTCTTCCAGATCTCTCATCCCTTCTGCTGTTCCTTCCTAGACCCTGTGCTGTGGGTCCTTCTGACAGTGTACTGCCCCAGTCGATAAGGTATTTCAGCCGAGATCCTCACAACACTGAGCAGATTTAAAAGATTTAATCCACTCTTATAACACCTTCAGTAAAGGACCCTTCTGTCTGGCTTGTCTGAATTTGTTCCACTGGCTGCATAATTTTGGAGAAAGAAGTGGCTACCAGAATACAATAGGCCAAACCCAGGAAGTATGCCTAATGAGAAATTAATCAGTGAAAGTTCCCAAGGATTGATAAGCCTTAGCAGTCCTGTTGCATTTGTGAGAACTGAACCCAGAGTTCACCAGGTAGAGGGTTTCTAGTGCCCATGAAGACCAGCAGAGAGAGGATTGTGTGTCTGGGACCATATTGGAGACAGCAGTGGCTGATGCCTGGTGGTGAAGAGTGAGACCCTCTGAGGAACTTTCCAGACATCTCCTGAGAATTCCCTGCCGTGCCAGTATGGCTCTTTGAAACTGAGCATACAGCTGGGATTAGTTTCAGAATATTTCTCCAACCAATACTGGTGATTGCATGTGAGCGAACTCTGTGAGTGAAGAAGTGAATGAGCCATGTGAATATTTATTTCCTCATTATTAAAAGAACTTCTTTCTATTCACAATAGCAGCTTGTTAGAGAAAAACCCAAACAAACAGAGCAACTTGTTTTAAGAAACGCAGTTTATTATCTGCATTTCTTCCCTATCAGTGAAGCAGAAATCTACAAGAAACTTTAGTTTTCCATACATCCTAATATGACAGATTTTCTTCTCAAACTTAATGGTTACTTGTGGGGGTTTTTATTCCAAATTAGTCTCCTGCAGCTAGATTTCTGAAGGAAAGCTGATGTTGCCACTATTTTATACCAAATCCTTGCTAACAGACCAACTCCAAGAATGCTCATCAAATAAGACAGGTCCACTACCTAGTTTAAAGACTACTTGTGCAAAGGTAGGAAAGAGATGTCAAATGTTTGGACACAGAATTTAGTGGTAAAAGCAATCTTTCCAAAGGTCTGGCAACCTTTGGTGTAACACTGTTGTGAACAGAAACATGGGAATCACAATTTGTCAGCTCGTCCTGCTTCCACATAGATTCTAGATTTGCTCTTACATGCAACAAAATAGTATTTGTAAAATGGGTCTCCATGTAGAAAAGATGTTGACATCTACTTTCTCAGTTGCTTGCCCTTGCTTTCTCTATAGTAGGGTGGTCTTCTAGAGAGAATGTCCTGTCTTTTCCCACAATTTTCATTATATCCCTAGCCTATGACATGGATGAAAAAGTAATTGATTCTCTACTTGAACTTGTTATAATGTAAGAAGGAATAACTGTCTTTAAGGAAGGAAAAGCAAAAAATCACCACTGTAACTTTCTCTAAGGTCAGGCAGTAACAAAGCCATGGCAGACAGATACACCAAGAAGAATGGAACATCCACCTCTTTCAAAAGAATATCAGTTTACAGAGAAAATTTGCTAATATCAGTGTCAGTACCTATTAGATTCAGGCCTCTGGATAAACACAAGTCTAAAAAGAAACTACAAGTCTTTATTTGTTGAACTACAAGTCTTTACTTTTGTCATTTAATTTTCTGAAACTAGGGGACTGAAAAAGGAAGTGAAGAGTAATTTGGAACAAAATGTAGGGAAGTTCTATAAATACAAAGAGAATAGATAGATAGTTGTGAAATGAGCTGGTGCCTTCAGGCCAGATTCCAATGGGCAAGAGCCAGACTTTCCGGGGTCAATAGGAAAGGTGTAAACTGCTCCATAAGCACAACGTTGTCCTGATGTCACTGTATCCGGACAGAGGAAGAGTTACTGTTCGTTTTGTCTCTTCTCAGCTGTGTCCTTATCTGACACATCCAACTTTCTGGGCACAAGGTTTTACTGTGCGCAACTATTCACTATCTGTTATATAATCTTTTGAAGGATTTGGCTAGTGTTTTAAGGATGTGGTTAGTGGTTGTGGTTCCTCTGAGGACACATTTGCTCTCATTTCTGGAGAATGTGTGCAGTGCAACCATTATACTGGATTTTTACCCAGACTATTGATCTAAACACCTAGATGAAATCCATCTCCCCTACTTTTAGAACTGACTGACATGATTTTTCTTTATAGAAGATAATCAGGCATATATATGGAGGACTTGCAGTTGTTTCATTGCCCATGAGAAGAGCAAAATGATAACGAAGAGGTTCTAGACACAGGAGTGAATAATATTCAGTAACTGGAGGAATAAAGATTTGTGCAGTGGGAAACATTGACTGAGGTTGGTAAGAGGATGGCAAACAAAAACACAGTGCAAAGTATCCAAACAAAGGAGATTGAAAGGAAAGGTTGAAATAGAAATGAAGGAGTTTGAATTGAGCCAGAAGTGCTGACTATTCCTAGGAGAGACAGGCAAGGCTGAGCATGGCAAAGCAGAGGTCTGGGAAATGCAGATGCTGCAGGGAGAAGTGCAGAGGGATACGACTCCTGGTTGTGGAGAAGGAATTGGATATACTTTGCATATGAGAATCAAGAAAAATGCTGATGTACCTAAAGTGAACTGTTTCCTCAGGAGCACTGTTCAGACCAGGAAAGAGTGTGTGTGTGGATGGGGAAAGGCTGGAGCATGTAAGATATTTGTGTGTTTGTTCCTATTTGCCTGGATATTCTTGTGTTCTTTGGAAAGGCCACAGCCAGATCAGGGATGAAGGCAGGCTGCCTCTCCACCTTGCCCTAGCTCATGATGCCTTTCACAGGGCAGAACTACCTAGAAAGATGAGGAGGTGGTTTCTTTCCTGAGAGTGGTGAGTGTGCAAAGGGTGGGGCTGAAGCTTCAGAGCGTCATGCTAAAGTGAAGAGGATAGGAGGGAACCTGGGGTTTTCCTAAGAGGAACAGAAAGTGGACATGTAGAGAAGCCTCTGGGGCAATGGAAAGGAAGAGGTTTTTGCTAGAGTGCTACAGAGGAACTGCATGGGTTTTGCAACGCAAGAAGCCACTGAGAGAAAGCTTACAGCAAGCACTTTATCTACAAAGATACTGTGAAAAGTGGAAACATTTGTTTTTAAACAACGTGTAAGAGACAAACACACCCCCTGGTGTTCATTCCCTCTGGAACAGTTCCATTTGAAGAAAAGGTGCTGATATTTCAACCTGCTGGATCTGTCCCCCTTGGGGTTCNTGTCAAAGGGCAAATGGAATAGTAAAAATGAAGCCTGATTACACATCTCCCATCTGCCCAAGGATTTTTCCTCCATCTCTCTGTCCTCTTGAAAAAATTTCGAGATTTTTTTTTTTTAATTTATTCTGGGCAGTAGGAATAGTAGCCTTTTCTCCTAGGAATAATACTTTTCATTTCGGAGCTACCACAAGAGATGGTCATGCTTGTCAGGCTGCTTTTGAAACTAAGCTTCTGTCAAAGGCCCCTTTTGCTGTGTACATTGGCTTAATGATACTTTAAAAGTGCACAAAATTTAGGGTCTATTCAGAGTTAAATCTGTTTCCAACAAAATTTTAACAGGAAGTGGGAAATTAGAAATATGCAATCTCCGTATGTTGCAAAGTTAACATAAGTCTGGAAAAGAAGAGGCCATTTAGCTCCTTGACTGTTTATTTGCCAAAGCAGGTTCATTTAGGTGCATAAAAGTAAAACCGTCCATTCTTAGTTGGATTACAAATGAAAAGGAATTGATTATGCCACAAAGAAATGGCTACATTATAATTACTTCACTGAATATGTGAAATTCAATGATATCAAAACTTAGCATAGTGACACAATTGGGAAGGGATTTTAAACAAATGAGGAAGCAAGATAAAAGGAAGGAAATCCTTATATTTTGCTTGAAATCTGTTTGCTTTCACCTAAAGAGTCAGAAGAGAAAACCACAGTCTATGAATTTTCCTCCTTTAACCATTTTCCATTGCTTCTTGTGTGCTTTTATAATTTGACTAAAACTGCATTGGCTACTATAATAATTTAAATTCCAGAAGTTTGGTATTTTCTTATAACTCCAAATATTCATAAGGCTTTTTTCCTCAATTATTCATACAGTGTTTGATAGTTCAGACAACTAAAGTGTCATTCAGAGTGAATTTTGTAAACGATTTCTGCCTGTTCTCACATTTTGTGTATTGAACATAGCATGACATTCTGCTCTTGTTCTCATGCCAACACAGCTTGACTCATAGTTTTTCTACTGATGACTTTTAAAAGAAACATCCCTGAAGAAAAATACACTTCTTTTTTGCAAATAGCCTAGTGGTAAACTCTTATGATTTAGTTCAGAGGACTAAAATGTAGATTCACTGCTTTCCACAAAGAGCAATGGTAGCTCTTTTTGTGTATTTTTTACTTTCATTAAAATAAATTTTCTCTGATTAGACTTTCCTTACTTCAGAATTTTCAATTTTGCATTTAAGTTCTCAAGCCAGTTACTGTGATGTTAGGGAAGAGGGATGAGGGAAGCCTTATAAATATGATGGCTTAGCAAAAGTTTCTGAAAATATGAAACCTATAATCGAAATAGAAATGAAAGCTTACTTTGAATTGTAGGGTACCGAGTCTTAGTTACTATATAACCTGAAAACAATAGCCTAGGCAGCTGAAGGAGAATCCCTTTTGATTGAACAATACCCTTCTGCTGGCTAAGGGATTCAAAGGTCAATGTCACAAAAGAGAAAAGTCTAAAGAGTAGTTTTTAGAGGTCAAAATATAACACAATATGGTAATGTAGTAGTTCTTATAGGCTATATGTAGATTCTATAGGATTTTGTGTCTTGTACTGGTTAGTTAGTGCAAATTAGAATATTCAACACAAAAGGAGATATAATGTATTGTAACAAAGACCTCGCTCTCTTTTCCCTGCTCTCCTCCCCCTGCACTCTGACCCCACGGCCTCTCTCTGGCTCTCTTGCTCCCACCTCTCTCGCTCCCTTCTCTCTTAGCTCTTACCCTCTTGTTCTTTCTCCTTCTCTCTTTGGGGCTTCCCTTCAGCCGAGGCTGGTGGCTGGAGGCAGGCCCTTTTTACCCACAACCCTTGCAATAAAACCATGTGTTCTAGAATATCTCAGGTCAGCAAAGTTCCTTCTCCCTGCTGTCCACAAATAATCCTACACTGTGTATTCTTTATATATTCTTTATGAAATTAATTCTGTACTTTAGTCTTTGGATACTTCCTGCTGCCACTCTGTGCCTCACTATTTGGGCTTCCTGAGGAAGTGTACATGCCCAGAAACTGCAGGACTGGACATCTTCTAAACAGTGGTGAAAATAGCCCACATGATTTTTGTATGTAAAAATGCCTGAAATGAAAAGCCACATTCATGCTGGTGTGATTATCACAGTTACTGATAAAGAGTAAGAATGAAAGAAATTTGGAAGAGCCACCCTATTTTGTGAATTAGTTGGTACAAAATGTGACCTAAAGGTCCTGTATTACTGGTAGTGCTTTAGGAAAAGTCCTACAATTGGTGAAATATGAACAGAGATAGTGAAAGAAAGGCATTCTTTACTCTATGCTGTGAAATATTCTCATGATTTTTACAGTGTTTAGGAAAGCTGTCTGTCTGCTCTTCATTGGTGAGTGAGTGATCTTGCTGTATCTCTGAGATGCCCACGAGATCAGGCATAGACATTCCCAGCTTCTTCAGAGGCAGAACAGGTGCAAGGACAGCACATGAGGATCTCTGGCACATTTCTTGCTCCTTGAAGCAGGTCAGCCTGAGCACAAGGTTTTGGCTGCACACAGGAGGGGGTTTCCCCAGCCAGTTTGGGTCAATGGCTCTGGCATGTGGACCCTAAGCAGCTTCCCTGACATGTTGCTGCACTTCAGAGATGCAGCATCTTTTACTTACCACTGAGTGGAGTCCTTAACAAGACTACAGATGTGCAAGTCCGGATTCCCCAATTGCTGTGAGACATTTTGCTCAGAGCAGCTTGGCAGTGAAGCTGTGCCTGTCTTTTAATTCCTTGGTGTCTTGATATATTCAAACTTTGCCTAGCTTCCCCCAGTGTTTACTGAGAATTGCAAATTTCTCCAAGTATTCCAGCTTGCCTCTAATAGTTAAAAATAATCAAATTCATCTGCAAAAAAAAAAAAAAAAAAAAAAAAAAAAAGGGATGGCGTTGTCTTATAGCCCAAACATCACATTAAGTGTTCATCCTCAACCTGTCCTGTTGTTTTATGCAGTTAGGCACACTTTGTGTAAACTAAACAATGCTCCTGGGATAGGAAATGGTCTTGCAAATATTTCCTTATCTTCTATTGTTTACATACCTCCTAATGAAGTGAATGACAAAATTATTCATATGGAAATGAAGAGCAGGCTTTAAACAGTGCATGCTATGTTTTGGTAGGAAGCGTTAAGCTCATGAGTTCAGCAACAACCTGCCTCATGTAAAATGAGAAGAAAAGTGCATTCTGCACTGAAGCTTTCCAGAGCAGACTTAAGTGTGATAGACTATGATGATGCCAAGTTAAAGTGTGAGATTATTGAGAATGTGGGCAGGAGCCCCAACTCATTTTAAATGCACATTGGCTTTATAATATGGAAAATCAGCTAAATTAAAAGTACTCTGTACATGCAGTGATCTGAACAGCATCCAAAAAAATCTACTTTGATGGATGATGTGCCTACTTAGACGAATATTTAGAGAAAAGTGGTGACTGAAAAAAATCATTACATTGGCTGTACAGAATGTGGCCTTGGATAGTCCTTTAGTTGGGAACTGGCTCTGACTTGAATTTGAAGCTTTGACCAAGGCTCACCAGCTTTTTAGAGGCAATTCAGATCATCCTAGAAATTTTTAGTGCAGTGTACCGTGACACAAGGTCTTGTATCTGAAGAACAACAAAAGGAAGTAAAAAAGAAGAAAATGCACTGCAGTGATACTACAATGCTTTGACTGGAAGAGCTGTGAGAGACTTAGATGCCCTTTATAAGAAAGAAATCTGGAAACTATCTCAGATTAAAGCCAGCCCTTACAGCTATTTATAAAGCTCCTTTTGCTGTTTTATTGGAACTAGTGCGTGCAGCTTACAAGAAAAAAAAAAAAAAAAAAAAAAAAAAAGAAGAAGACACTAAGCCCTACAGATCTTTTTATAGCTCTGTAGTTAAGAGATTCCTTCGGTAACAGTCCATGTGAATGTCTGCTCTTTCTATCTCCTTCTGTGCTGTTAACTATCAAATGTCCTTCCTCTTTCAGAAAATAGGTTTGATACAATTGTATTTGGAAGGTTTGTGAGGAGGGAAAGAACTCGAGTGTCCTCTTTGCCCGGGGATGCAAAGAACTTCAGTCACTGCCCCCCATAGAGACTGTCAGATAGGCCAGGCCACAAATCTGTATTGGGCATCAGGACATTTTTCAGATATGGGATTTTTCACATGCCCTTGTTACCCATATTTAAAATCATGTTCTAGACCTCACCAATCCACAAGCAGTGGGGGAAGAAAATGTTTTAAGTACCCTGCTTCAGCATGCTTCTCTAGATATTCAAGTCAAATTTGGTCTTTAAATTTGGTAGGGAATTTTACCAAAAGAAAAGGATTTAGAATCTTAAAAAAAAAAATCACAAAATCATAGAATATCTTCAGTTGGAAAGAACTCATAAGGATCATCAAGGAAAATTCCCTGTTCTTCACAGGACACCCTAACACTAAACTAAATATACTAAAAGCATTGTCCAGATGCTCCTTGAAGTGTTTGCCCATGGGAAAGTGGTAACACTTTTTTTAATAAGAAAGGAAACAGTGATAAAGCAAAGGAAGGAAACAAAGACTAATCATGGAGATAATATAAAGAGCAGGAATTTTCCCAGTTATTTTAGAAACTATATTACTGGTATCCAGGCAGTATGACTGGCCTAATTATTTTTTCTTCCAATCTCTATTATTTAAACAATAGTCCAAAAATGCATGTTGATTATTTCCAGTGATTGCTGAGGCTCAGTTAATGAGAAGCAGCTAAAAGATACAAAAGGTTGATGAGTGTATCTCTAAACCAGAACTCATGGAAGATAAGTTTGTCTGCTGTGCCTCAGCCGAAATATTGAAGTTCAGATGCTTGTGTCATCAGGCAGGCCTATGCAACATCTGCAGCTGTGACATGCACCCTTGGGTGCAGTGTCCTTTATGGAGAACTCTTCCATCCCTTAAATATGGCCCCTGTTGTCAGTGCTATTTTTCATGATCTTTTAATTGAATTATGTGATCCACAATCCTCCAAACATTAAGAAAATTATATTTATTGTTAAATTTTTTAAGCATGTGTAACATTCTTAGATGTTATGCAATTTTCATACTTTCCAGGAGATTATATTAATGATTTAGCATTGCTATAGGAAATTTTTCAAAACTTTGGTCTGAATGTAAGCCCATAAGGCAAAGCTGATTTTTCTTTTGCTGTTCTTTCTCAACTTAACATTATTGACACGTGTACCACAAAAGGTTCTTGGGTTGAGATAAGAACAGGGAGACATCACTCACCAGTTACTGTCACAGGCAAAATAGATTCTGCTTGGGAAAATTTGTTTAGTCTATTACCAATCAAATCAGAGTAGAATGGTGAAAAATAAAAATATTTCTGCTTAACTACTACATGCTTTGTGGTTGCTTTCACTATGTATATACAGAAGTCAAGCAAATTAATGCAATAGCCATAGTACTTTCATTCTTATGGTTTATTTCCCTAAATTAGTTCTTATTTTGATCTGTGTGCATTTCATTTGTCTGACCTTGTCAGAATAACTTTAAACTGGTGCCTTTATCAGCCTGAATGAGAAAGATTATGAAGGATTATGGCAAAGAGTAGCTACCCCCCTTGCTAGAACTTGACCAGAAAAACAGCAGGCTCATCAAAAATTCAAGGAAATTTGGCAAAACAAGAAAAATTAATGCCATAACCCCCAAGAGAAATGACCTTGCAATGAGCCCCCATGGCTGGGATTGGTCTGCAGGTGCAGGAGTGCAGAACTGCAGGAGTGCCTTTGGCTGCTCTCAGCCACTGCAGCTGCTGCATGGGGCACACGTACCGTGCTCATAGCTGCTTTTTCATCAGACCAGATCTTTCCTTGGAAGGGATCCCAAAGCACTGTATGGGTCTTTCTATGTCACTGCAGCAGTCTGTGAACACCTAACATCAGTGACTGGCAAATTATCACCTGCAAAGCCACCATGGCATGTTACCTCCCACTTCCTCTTCATTCAGACCCATCAGACAGGTGGATAAAAAGTTCTGTTGAGATTGTGTTTTTCCCCTTAATTTTAGAGATAGAAGAAGTTTAACGAACTTGGCAGGATTCCAGGGAATCCTTAACAGGTCAACTTTTATGCTATCAGTACTTTCTATAAGAGACTTTCTATAAATGTTTGGGATATAGGGATAAAAATTAAATTTTAGTAACAGAGAATTGTCTAAATTCATGCTGGAAAGTACAACTTTGTTGTTTATTCAATTTCTGTTTCAGGTTGGGACTGGCCAACCCGTGCTTCACGGCTGGATGCAGCTCGTGCTGAGATTCACTGCTGTGAGCAGTGGCTAGGGGCAGGTCCCTGACATTGCTAGATTTCACAAGTGCAAAGGAACAGGAAGGCAGTGCCACCTCCTGCCTGCTGCTCCCTGAGGTATGTGTCAGGTGCAAGGGACATCATGAGGTTGGCTGTTCTAGCTTTGCTCTTCCTTGGAGTCTGTCCTCCAGGATTTCAGTAGCCTTGAGCAGGTACCCCTTTGTGGGATCAGCACAGCACCCCATAATTCACAGTACTGTAGGAGGAGAGGGGCAAGCACACCAGGTGTGTTTGGGGTATCAAGGATGTAGTGCAATTGTTCAAATTTTTAGCCCTAAAACTTGTCTGAAACCAGGCTGAAAGGAAACCAATCTTTGCTTTACTACCAGGCTGCAGCTGGCTCTGGCATGGCTTGAGGAGCAGAGGAAGCTGAAGAAAATGGATCATTTCTTTTTTATTTCTTTGTTATTACAAAATGTCCAGCTGAGAAGAAAATGAAATTCTTCTTCGCCTCGTGTTGTACAGGCTCCAGGTTAAAATAAGGCTGTTAAAATCCCTGACAATATAAATGACAATGTATCATTTATATAAATAGGTCACATGCTGTAAGGAAATACTGTAAGCACAAGACAGAACACTTAAGGCCAAAGAAAACTTGCTCTTTCTAGGCAAGATCTTTAGCAGAAGATTAAAAAATTTATGCTTTTAGATAAAATGTATTTTCCAAAAGAAGCAGTTGACTTTATCCTTTTTGTTAGTACATTTTGTCATCATCTGAAAAAGAAAATTCAGTTAATTTTGCCCTAACTTCTGTAACTAGCGTTTTCTTGTAATTTCTTATTTCACTGTTCAATTTCTCCCTTTTATTTTTATCCCATAAATTTTCTCAGGCAATTAACTCCCTTTCCTGTGTTCTCTTTCTTCTGAGCAGATAAGCAGGATCAAATCCTGTATTTGGGAAATGCAGTCATCTTGGCTTAAAAACAGGAGAGGATGACAAATTTTCCTGAATCATACTTTTGCTACAGGTGCCAATCAATGCGTTATTACAGTTTATTATTATTATATTTTTATATATGTATATTATTTTATATAATATAATACAATACAAATAATATATTATCATTAATAGTATATATTATTATATTATTATTAATTATATTTTTTGCATCACATACTGTTTTTTCCATTTAAAGATTTTTCTAAACAAACCCAAATATTTCCATATAAAAAAAATCTGCTGTGATAAAATCAGGCCTTTACACAATTATAGGGACAGTTTACAGTGGTTGGGAATGGAGTATTGAGAATGCTGTTTTTCTCAAGTTTCCATCTTTAAGTTTGGAAACCAAAGTGCTGAGTGCTTGCCCTGGGTGGGATCTTGATCTGGGTGAAAAACAACACATGGCATTTCCTGAAATTGTGACTGACTTTTGGTATGGCTCTCAAACAAGAATTGCTTACTTCACAAGAAAAAGAAGCATTGATTTTCCAATAAGGCGTTTTTCACACAGTTTTCTAGTTGCATTTTTTGTAGAAATGTAGGATAATGGCAAATTCGTGTAGAAAGGCTGAACTTTTTCTAATGTCCTACAGAATGAATTTCACTTAAATCTTCTAAAATTCACTTCAGTCTCTTCTCACAGATGAAAATGTGAGACTTCTGTGTTTTTCTGCTAGATTTCTTTTTTTTTTTAATTCTGTATAGTTAAGATGTAAGATTTAAAAGCTAAGGCTGAATTTCTGTCTTTAGTATTTCACTGTTGATTTGATCTGACAGGGTCCACATGTCTTGTCAGCACAGACAACGGGAATACAGCAGTGAGATATAAACTTGTGACCACCTGCTTTTCCAAGGAAACATGGTTTGCCCTCAGTGAGAAGTCATTCTTTTACGAGGGTAAAATTTGTGCCGTGTGGTCTTGTTTTTTAGAAATCTGGCATGTGACAGAATGTTTCCTTATTTAGCACTCAGAGTTTTTACCCAACCACCCAGCCTGCAACACTGAGGGGGACAGGCTGCTGTCCTCTCTTCAGCAGCACTTTATCACCAGCAACTCTCACCATCCAGGTTTTGCTGAAGGGGAGAAAAGGAAACAGCATTTACAATCATGTTCTCTGGGTTGTTGCTTGTTCTCGCTCTTGTTCACAGTTCTTTGCAGCTGGTGGGTAAGTGCCTCCTGCTTGCTTCCTGTGAAGGTTCTCGTGAAAGTGCTTCCACTCCTCTGGCTTTTCTGGGTGATTGTGGTTCTGTGGTACTGCCAATATGTACATTATTAGTTTGGGGATGGGGAACCTCTTAATGGCAGGCAAGAGGCAGTGGAACGATCTCACAGAAAAAATGAAATGGCTACAGAAGGAACCAGAGAGTCAATTCTTAATGGCTTTATTCATATACAGTGGCACTATCATTTCAATAACCCCAGAAGATCAGACCTGATAATGATATATGTTTAAATGTCTTTTAAAAAAATTATTTAATTCTTCACTTCCCTGTTCTGATTTTTGAGCTGTTGGTGTCTGGGTAATGTTTGCAAAATCAGGCAGGGAAAACCTCCAGGAGTGGTGAAATGCAGAAATATTGTTAGGACATTAAGATACTCACAGATGATGGCTGTAAAGGGGGTTTTATTCACTGTTTTGAACAGAATCACTGAATTCACTGGCATTAATAAAGTGGATGGAAGATTTTTTTTTTAATAGAATTGGCTTAAGTTTAGGAAATCACTTGTGGAATTGCAGTGTACAACACTACTGCTATCCCTTTGGCTGCACTTCTCTTGTAGGTGTCAAACAGGTGGCTTCTGCAGACCTGAATGTTTAAGGTTAAATCCTTTTACCTTTCTAACTCTTGAGGATTGTCACAGATTGCCTCAGAGTATATGGTATTTTTTAATCACCATGGTCTCCCTGTGGGCCAGAATAATTCTTTTCAGTGTCCTGTATATTATCAATTAGATTTCAATTTTTTGCAAGCTTTTTAAAGAAATGTCTTTAACCTCTTAAATACGTTTTCATTAAATATGACACCCACTGCTCAAGACATGCATCAGGAACCAAAACTGGTTGTGTTTCCTGCCAAAACTTGTGGGATTCATAAAGTGCAAGACAAGGCAGCAGAACAAATTCATAGGCATGGTTCACATCTGCTGCTGAAACACTCATTGCAGGACTGAAATTAGCTCCCCTACTTCTACCTTACCTTGAAGCCAACACTTCAGGCATAATCAGATAAACTGTCTGGAGAGCTAGGGACCCAATTTCTGCTGCAGGTGTACCTTTAACTTCCACCAGCTTTTACACACTGGCAAGTGTCAGATGCTACTACTCCCCAGTCCCTGCTGCTTTCTCAGACTGTGATTGGCTTCTCAAAGTCATTCTTGGTTTTATAGTCAACGACTCAGAGAAGGGGATGGGAGATCTTGTATTCAGCAAGGCTGAGGAGCACAGAGTGACCCCTTGTCCTGGGTTGCACCAGACCAATTCACTCACATTTATATGACAAAGAGGAAAGGAAAGCTGGATTTCGGGGACTGGAGGCAAATGGCTTAGCAAAGATATCTGTGTACCCACTAGGAGACCTGTAAGATCTGTAAGGGTGAGAAAAGTTTGTAGAGGTCAGAGGTCTACAGGGCCATTCACCTGAGGATAGGTTGGATGGAAAAAGGTAATAGTAATAGCAGTGTGGTTGAGGGAATTCACTGACCTAAAACCATTCAAGAAGCTGTGCTCAGCTCAGCTGCTGCTGCTGCCCACCACTGATCTACAGTATGGTGACATATAATCATGAGATACATTTTCTATTGTCTACTTTGATTTTAATCAGTAGAATTGATGTTGCTCTGGACCTGTTGAAAAAAATAATGTTTTTATCTGACATGAGTGCAATGACTTGTTCATGTGAATGGGAAGCAGAATCATGTGCTTATCCACTATACATATATTCTAGATTAACTATTTGATATGTGTTGTTTTGTTTTACAGACATTAAAATATTTTTACTGTATAATAAAGTCAACAGGCTCTGTATTGAGGCATCTATTGCACAGTCAGTTAGAACTGCCACTTGCAATCAAGAGAACGAATCACAAAAATTCAGGTGGATCACAGATCATCAGCTTATGAGTGTGAAACTGAAACTATGCCTGGGGGTGCCATTGAAGAAGGATCAGGCCACGGTCACCCTGTATCCCTGTAATCAAAAAAGTGAGCTCCAGTGGTGGGAATGCAGAAATGAAAGCCTCCTTGCAATCCGAGGAGAAGATTTATTTTTCAGTCCTGGCAATGAAGAGCACGACAATGTTTTGTTAAAGAAGGAGCTGAGTGCAAAGAATAAATGGAACATCTATGGGGCCATGGATGTTTTATGTTCCCAAGGATATGAAGGTACAGAAAATTGATTCTTTCATCCTTTGCATTAATTCCTTTGTCAGTGTTAGTTAGAGTGCTTAGGACCTTTCGCTCTGACTATTCTGGCTCCTTCAGTGACCACCAGAGTTTTAGAAGATCCACACACTGAGATACTTAACCTTGAATTTAATGTTACATTTATGTCCAAGCATGTATTATACATGCACACTTTTTTAGTCTATGTGTTATAGTACATTAGTATTTCAAGTACCATAAGTATTACAGGTACTCAATATATTCTATAAATACATATATTAGTATTACATATTAGTGAATATGTATATACATACTTACTCTCCTACTACATAAAAGTATTCTCTAAAGTCACTATTGCTCACCATACTGTGTCATTGCATTACTAAAAGAGGACATAAACACTGATAAGTTTCTTATACAGTCACAGGGATATGAAATTTGCATCCCCATGAATAAAGCACAATATGGGTGCTGAGAAAGATCTGAAAGTACTGATTTAGGTGGAGGCATGGCTTTTTTGACTCAGCAGATGAGGATGCTCATGGGATAATACAGTCCCAAGTGCAATTACCTTTTCCGATTAGCTGAAGTCTGATTGTTCTGAATGGCTTTCCCACATCCAGAATGAATGCTCTAAAAGCCTCCTCACAGGATATTTGAACACTGAACTCTTAGCTTTGCATGTGGGAAGTTGCTTCACCGTACGTGATACTTAACTGGTCACTGGAATAAAACCAGAGACAGATAGTCTAATATATGTTTACTTTTTTTTCCCAGGAATCAAGACTTTTAAATATTAGTTCCTACTCTTGCACGTGTTATATAAACCTAACATTGTTTGAAATAGAAATATCTTAGGGTAGAGCTCTGGAGCCTTATTAAGATAATAAAAGCATCTTGGTCAGAAATTTAATCATAGACCTCATCTGTGATATATTTACATCAGAATAGCAATACTGTAAAACATATATCAGCAGCTGAAGACTGAAAAAGTGATTAAACAAATTTTTTTATGATTGTGGGACAGGGACCGTGGGAAGCACTTTGAGACGCAGTTCGGCCACAGACGTTACTTTTTTCCTAGTGTACCTTAAGTTGTTACTTTTCATATTCATGTTATCATTTCGTCTTCTCAGAGACCTTCACGCTGCTGGGAAATTCCTTTGGTGCGCCGTGTGTTTTCCCGTTCCTGCTGGAGCGGCGGTGGCGGGCGGAGTGCACGGCTGCGGGCCGGACCGACGGCCGCCTCTGGTGCGCCACCACCGCCGACTACGACACGGACCAGCGCTACGGCTTCTGCCCCTCCAGAGGTGAGGTGCTGCTCCCTCCCGGCGCCCCTCCGTGTGCCACTGGCAAACCAGCACGAGCAGAATATGATCTTCTTCGTAATAACAACTCCTGACTCACGAGAATGTATTTTAGTATATGATGCATTGCCACGTGCTGCAGCTCTCTATGCAAGAAAATAGCGTATTGTGCAAAGATGTGGAGAGAGTGATTGAAGAGTAAAACAGCATTCAGTTCCCAATCACTGTGGGGGTGTTGGCGAGCAGCACAATAATTCTGAGCTCCTTACTGCCTCCCAGCCAGGGTGTGTGCTGTCACTGTTCTACAACCCTTCTCAGAGGTCTCCTGTTGTGATGGATGTGGGCACAAAAATGAGCATTGTAGGAAGATTGATGTTGAAGTTAATGTTTTAATCTGCATGATTCTCATAAGAATATATTTTATTGCTAAAATGGAATGTGTCCTTTTATCCATGCTTTTAAGCCCTATTCATATTGTCCAGAAAGCAGCCTTTCCACCCCTTTGACATCTGCCTGACATTTCTCTGAAATTTCAACCACTTCTATTTCTGTGGTCACTTCCCCCTCTATTCCCCTTTATGGCCTGGAGAGCTTTGCATTCATGATGTTGAAATCTCCACCCGACACATCTCATCTTTCCTCTATATTTCTCCTCGTGGCTCCTGTTCAGCATTATCTTTTTTTTATTAGAATGTCCTTTACTCCACTTGATTTAAAGTGGACTTTCAGTGTGGCATACATCCCTAGTCAACTATGCTTCCCAGGTTCCTGCAAAGATACCTCACACACTGAGCCCTGAAGGTGTGTGACAGAGAGTTATTGAATAATTTTCAGAGTTTTTGAAAACTAGTCCAGCATTCAGTTATTTTTTTAAAATTCCTCTTCATACCAGCTTTTGAGAATGATTGGAAACACATGATACAATTTTGTGTTGAGCTTGATTGAGCCTGTAGAGATCTTCAACAAACCAAAGATGCAAAGGTGATCAAAGGAGGAGCATGGTGCTGCTCAGCACCATTGCTGTGTGACAGGCATATCCAGAGGCCCTTTGAAAGGAGATGGGATTTATATGAGAACTTTTTTTGATGCTAAATTAAGGTCTAGATCTAGTTCTTATAGCTCTCAGTGGGAGCTGCTGTCCAGAGAGAGAAGGAGATGTTGCACATCTTTTCAAAATTTTCACCTGGGACTTCTGCCATGCACTCCATGCAATGTATTTTCCTATGCAATCACTTTCCTTGTGGTAATTCCTGATTGTCTCTCTTCATGGAACAAGGAGGCAGTACAGGCCAGTTTTACCTGTCAGCTTACCAGCCTCAATTTTGTCATTCCTCATCTGCCTGCAACGTTTTCAGTGGTTTTGAAAGAGGATCCCAGGTGAAATTTAAGGAGACAAGTGAGAACCTCTCACACAGAATGAGAACCTGCAACTCGGTTTTCTGTTGGCAAGTTCCTGTGACCTCTGTTGTTATTATCCTTTCCACAGATAACCTTTTTGACAGCACATGGACTACAGATCCGTCAACAAATGTTCCCTACCAAATAAATGCTGACTCAGCTCTCACATGGCACCAAGCCAGGAAGAGCTGTCAGCAGCAAAACGCAGAATTACTGAGTATCACAGACATTCATGAACAAACATACCTTAGAGGTAAGGCAGTAAAGCAAACCCTGGACTACATTCAGGATCTGTTGAGGCCATCATGATAGCTAAGGATTATTTGGTATGATTTTGGCCATTGCCTTTGGACCTAAATATGTGTGGACAGGAAAACAAAATCTTTTAGAATTTGCAAGTTCATTCCAAAATTGCTGATAAATTTACATAGAATTCAAAGCATTCCAGCATCCTGCAAGTGTGACAGTTTGACTTCATCTTATTTTATATTAAAATTATCTTTTTTTTGGATGGAGTAAAAATTCCTGAAAAGTAAATTGAAGTCTTACTTTTGGTCAAAAGGAAGCTTCAAAAAAATTGAAAAGAAAGAAAAGAATTATCTTTATGCCGAAAGAAGGATGTTTTGTTTCAACTGCAGTTTTGGCAGGTTTTTTTTTTTCATTCACTTGTCAAAATGAGAGATGCCAGTTATTTATAGATATCAAATTGCAGCCTTACTTATCCACATACTGATGAAGGAATGGTATGGAAGAAATATTTTTGTTGGTTTTAAGAATTAATTTAACTTCTAACAGATTTATTTTTATTGTTTATATTTTTACTCTACCAATTATTCCACTTAAATGTACAGAATATAGCCTATTCTGCAGATACAGTTTTGTTTTGGTTATACTCTGTGGATATAATCTGTGTTCATTTTGCATTAGTTGATAGAATAAAGCAGGGAGTTTCTGGTTTTTTGCCTTTTTACAGTATTCAAACTTTGGCATGTTTCAATTTATTAGGTACCATAGTATCTACAGATACTTGCAGTTAGATATTTAGGAATTCCAAGTCTTCCTAGAGACATTGTTAGTGACCATTGCTAAAACAAAAGAGATTTATAAAAAAATTATATTATTTTTGTAATTTAGATTTAACAGACGGTACATATTCTGCACTGTGGATTGGACTCAACAGACTGGACTTGAGTAGTGGATGGGAATGGATTGGAGGCAGCCCTCTCCAGTACTTAAACTGGGCTCCAGGTAGATGTGGCTTTGTTTGATTTTGTATTTCCAAAGACAAAATATACGTACCTCAAATACTGCTGTAAATTTTATTATCAGGTAGATGTGCCATAAGTATTTTAGCTTTTCTTGCTTTTGCTTTAGAAAAATCTCTTTTTATATAGCAACATAAGACAAACCTTCAGTGTGTTGCAAAATATTTTACCTGTGAAAGCAGCACTGCCTGTCCCAAAAATACTCAGTCTTCCATTTCTTGACTAGCAACTAAAATATGAGTTTACAGGTTTGTATCCATTTACCTAACTTACATACTACATTTCATACAGACATTTCCACTACTGGAGACAAACCTTTGCTCTTCCCAAAGGTGGGAAAGACATGAACTGCATAATTTCATCCAGGAGTGTATTTTAGACCTTAGAGCTCTGTTTTTCTTTCAGAAAAGTTCATTTTTTTTCCTTTCTGTACTTTTCCCAAAGGAAGCCCATCTCCAGAATCTGGAAAGCTCTGTGTGGTTTTGAATCCTGAAATAAAAGCTAAATGGCAAAATTGGGAATGTGATCAGGAACTTGGTTATATTTGTAAGAAAAAGGACTTTGCTTTGGTTCCTTCAGGTATGTTGATATATATTAATAATTAAATTTAGAAGTTATCTGAATTGCTCAACATATTGACAAAGGTGAATAGAAGAATTTTATTAGAAATAGAACTAATTCTTGTTTCTCCGTTTTAATTTTTATAATGATTGCAACCTTTCTAGTCTGATCTCCAGTTCCACAACATACGGATTGAAACAGATAAAAATAAAGTATATCCAACTAGTCCCTCCTGTCTGTGTTTAAGTGGCCAGGTCTCCCCTTTAAGTACACACAATGCTGACCATCAAAAGGGAGAACAACCCAAAAATTATTTTTCAGAAGAGGGACATTAATAAATATAAGCCCAAGAAAGAACGATGCATAACTTATTGTGGTTCTAAGTCATTCTCCATGACTCGTGGTCAGCCAGCATCCAGATAAGCAAGTTCAGAGTTCACTGCAGAAGTGGTGGAAGACTGAGACAATGGAAGATTGACACATTGAAGTGAGAAAAGATATTTTAAGTGTATGAAGGTTTCCCTGTTGGTGTGACCCTATGTATTCATCTAGATATAAATTTGTGTTGATGGCTTTTACTCTATCAATATACTTAATCCTTTAAAAATTCATAAACCTTCTATGTTAGCTGCAGATAATGTCTGATTTCTCCTATCTGAAAAATAAGTACTAGGTGATACAGAAGCTGATGAAATTAATAAATTAAAAAACTAACACATTTGATCAATACATTACAAAATTAATATATATTTGCTGCAGACATTTGACTAAACTTAGAATTTGTATTAGATATTATTTGTATTAAAAAGCTTTCCTTTCCAAGCTAAAAATTGCCTAATTTACAGAATCACATTTATGTCTACTGCATTTTGTGTTCATAATTTCCTTATGATGAGAATGTCAAAAGAAAATTCTTAGTTTAGAACTTTTGCACAGATGAAGTGGAAATATTTTCAGTGCCATGTCCCTTGCATGGCAATTGAACTCCTCTAAACCTTGGTACGTGTTCCTAGGTGACCTTGGGGCTGTTACTTGCCCAGATGGATGGGTGCCCTATGTAGATCACTGCTATAAGATTTTCAGGGACAGCAAAGGATGGGAAGGAGCTTTGACCTCTTGTCAGAAGGAAGGAAGTCACTTGGCCAGCATCCAAAACCTTGAGGAGCACAATTTTGTGGTGTCTCAACTTGGGTACAGTGAGTATTTCCAGGGGGGTCTCTTGCCTTTGCCTTTAAAAGTATTGATAGTTCCTGTTTTGCCTGTATTGATAGTTCCTGCTGAATTCTGCATGCTGTCAAAACTGATTTTATTTATTGCCAAAGAAATTGATGTAGGTGTGGGGTGGCTGGGCTTAGGGCCTTCCTTTATATTTTTCATTTTTTTAAAAGAAGCTTAAAACATTCATGCTCCAAGTTACATAAAACCTGTATTTTAAAATTTGACCAGTGCAACAGAACTGAAAATAACTATTCAGAATTCTATCATACCATTGTGATGTATCAGCATTAGGCTGGTAATTCACACCCACTGTTATGAGGAAGAAGAGCAAAATTTTTTCATCCAGTGCAAGGATTTCCTTACAGCTTAATTTTTCAAAGCATACAGTTTTTATTTTAATATGTATATGAAAATATTAATTTATTAAATTATCATAAAATGTACTAAATAATTTTATGCTTCAAAAATTTGTGAAAGAATTCTACGTCCAAAGCTTAATGGTTGGTGCTGTGAAAAGGGCAGAGTGCCAGAAGAGGTTTTATCTCTGTTTCCATCCCCAGAGCCAACAGACAAGTTGTGGATTGGGCTGAATGATCGTAAGGTTCAAATGTACTTTGAGTGGAGTGATGGTACCCCAGTGACATACACAAAATGGCACCTGGGAGAGCCATCCACTACAAACAACAGGCCAGAAGACTGTGTCCTGATCAAGGGCCAGGTAACATTACTCAACACATGTAGTGGTGTGAAATTGGGTTTTTTAATTTTGGTATAATTTTGTTAATATGTTTCTGTAAGATTTTTTTCTTACCCTCCACATCCCCGCTCCTCTTGATCACATAGTTGAGTCACATAAAGGGTTCCCCTTTTCCATTGCATGTCCTTTGCTGGCCCAGGCCCAGTCTATTGTATGTTACCAATAGGCCCGGGCCATCCCCATTGTATGTCTCTAACAGCCCGGCCTAGGCCATTGTAGACCTATTATATCTTATCTGGGTGTACACCCAAGTACNCTAAATCACTCCCCCTTCATTTCAATCTGTTACACCCCTGTTGATAAGGGCAAGGCAGACCGAGAACCACGCTCTCTGGTCCCTCACTTTCAGACAGACACTCACTCTTTGACCACCTGGGCTTCTGCCCTGAATAAACACCTTTTTACCACCGATCGTAAGTCTCTCCGTCTCTGATTTAAGCACGCTTCTGCCCAGGTCTGGACCTGCCTCAAACTTTACGATATCATGACAGAGCCCAGCAAACCTGAAGGCTCTCTGGGAACGGTGATAAATACATATTGTACTTCCATATTAAAACTAACTATTTAATAAAAGAATAACATGCTCTGTTATTTCAGCAAATGGCTAAAGCCAGAAAAAGAGATGTAGGGATTGAATTGAATGAGATTGAAAATGAGATTGAATGTGACGTTTAAAAAAAAAAAAAGCATTACTGCATCACTGGTGAAATTTTCTCTTTAAGTACATCTGAAAGTCACAAATGAATTTATTAGGGCTACAAAACAGGTCTCTGAAGGTATTTTGAGTACATTCTCTTCTATTTGCTTTGGTGGTAATGGTGGTATGTGGTGATCTGTGATTCCTGCTGGCTCCTCTTTGCCTGCTCATTTGCCATCCCATAGCACAACTGCCTGTGCAGGACCCAGCACAACAGGTCAGGCAGCAACTCCATACACCCTCCTCCCTTCTCATGATTGCCAGCTGGGGCTATCCTGCTATAGCCCAGTCTAATATTTCACTGAATGTGAGCAGATTTGGTTTTGATTCCATGTAGGAAAATTGGATGAGGAAAAAAATCTATTAAAAAAAAAAAAGTGAAAGAAGACAAATAATTTTCATTTAAAAGAAAGATATTATTTATCTTTTTAGATTATTCATCTTTATCTTCTTTTTATTTCAAACTTTTTCCTGACACAGAATGGATATTGGGCAGACAATGTCTGTGAGAAGAAGGCTGGTTACATTTGTAAAAGAAAAGGTACATCAAAAATAGCTGGACAAAAAGAAATTACTGCTGCAGGTTGCAAGAAAGTAAGTATGTGAAAATGGAATGCCAATTTCTCAGATGAAATAGGTACATTGTCAGAGAATCAATTAGAATTATTTGAATTATTTGCATTATTTAAATCAGGGTCAAGGAAAGGGTTTTTTGGTTTTATTTATTATGAAGTTTCTCCCTCTCTCTTAGTTACTCCAAACTTTAGAAAACACAAACTTTAGAAAATCACAATTATTTAAAATTTTTATGGAAATCCTAAAACCATGTTACAGGGCTGGAGAAGATACGGCACCTACTGCTATTTTATTGGCCATGTTCCAGCAACATTTTCAGATGCAAACACCACTTGCGAAGGAGAAGAAGGTTACTTAGCCACTGTTGAAAGTAGGTATGATAATGACTTTTTCTTCGTTTTTAAATAGGTAAAGATTGTATCTTATGGAATATTCCTAGGAAAGCTAACACAACACCAAGCAGCAAAATGGTTAAGTAACAGATGAGATGTCTAGTTGAATAACAAAAAAGTTTTCCTTTTTTTTTGTTGATTGTATAGAATCTGAATCCTATGTAGGGTCTTCTCCCCCAGTCTGAAGCAAGGAATAGGAGAAAAAGTTCCATCACCACATTAGGACTAGTAGGATTTGGGTAAGCAACTTGGGTTTCAGTTGTGTCTTTATGATGACTTTTACAGGTATGAACAAGCCTATCTGACTAGCCTTGTTGGGCTGAGGTCTGAGAAATACTTCTGGCTTGGCCTCTCTGATGTGCAGGACCAAGGCATTTTCAGCTGGGCTAACGGTGAAGCTGTCTCCTTCACACACTGGGATGCAGGAATGCCTGGTAGGTGCTGTGATGAGGGATGGTGGGTGATCTCTGAGGTTGTGGTCCCTGTTTAGGTTGTGGTCCCTGTTTGGGTAATGGCCTCTGAATTTTATGTTTTAGATTTTTGGTGTATTTTACAAGTACTTGCAGTTTTCAAATTCCATATTCTAATTTCAAAGGGAAACTTTTAAACTGCAGTTTTATATTAGTTTTGTATTAGTTTTATATTATCTGATATATTTACCCATAAGATTACCTTTTGGCCCATCTTCACAGGGAGATAAAAAGAGTTACAAATGGGTCCTGAGACTATTCCACACTCATCCCTCTAGTGAAAAGTTAGCCTGGGAGAAGAGTTTGAAACAGAGCAGTTGTAATATGGATTTTAAGTTAGAATTCCAAACTCAAAGTATCAAAAATCACTGTGCCATTATTATTTTTATGTGTGATACTAACTAAACTGCATTCATGGGTTCATACTGTGCAGGAGCACAGAAAACAAGATTTCTTTATGCCATGAGGAAATCTGCTCTCCATGGGATATACTAACTTCCTCTTAGTGATCATTTGTCTGAAGAGTTTCTTGAAAACCTTCAGTGAAGTTATAAAATATAAAATAAAAACAATATAAAAAAATAAAAGACAAAGACTAATAAAACCTTAGCAAATGTCATAAGAAGCAAACTTGCCAGAGGGTCTGTGGTGTCAGAAGACGATCAGAGTATGAGGAGAGCACTCAGAGGTCATGTTAAGGAATCTTCCCTCTCTGACCATCTCAGTACGACTCTGGAGTCACACTCACACCATCTGAGCTGGGACCAAGGTCCCTCCCCAGCTACACCCCCCACACTCACGCAGTCAGAGAAGGTTCCTTTAGCTGCTTGAACCCAGATTTCCCCAGATTTTTTGATCCCTCAAATAATTCAATCATGCTGCAGTAATAAATTAATAGCTTGAGCTGGATGCCTCCAAGGGGGTGATCCTTGAACAAAGGAAGCCCTGGACTTTTTTACCCTTACAGCCTAAAAGCAATAATGTCTGGGCTCTGCTGAGCCTTTGGGTGTCCTGTCACCTGGCTGGACCACTCGTGCCTGTGCCCTTTGCTATGCCAAGGGTCAGCAACAGTTCACAGCCCTTTGCTTTGGGTCCTACCACCCAGAGACCAATCTCCAACTGGCACTACAGCTTGCAAACCGAACTACCAAACCATTTGCTACAAAATGCAGCAAATGCATTCCTCAACAATCAGGCTGGAAGAGTAATAGAAAACCTGTCTCCTTGCATCTGTGTTCACTGAGAAGAAAATGGACTTTCTGTGCTGGAAACTTTCTTCCTGAGGATATCTTTCAAGAGTCTATTTCAAGCTGAAACATCAAGAAAATAGATCATGGAGGAAATTGGTGGCATGAAGTCAGGACTAAGTGTGGCTGCAAAAGTCTGTTAAGATTACATGAAACAAACACTTTTCTTTAATGTATAACTTCCTGCAAAAGCTGCCTTGACATCTAAGCTTTGCAAAAAGACAAATTTAGTTACAGGAGATGTGAGGAAATTCAGACAAATGAGTCATTAGTAAATTAGCTGAATCTGTAATAAAGGAGATGTAGTGGGAAAGATACACAAAATCATTTCTGGAGAGGGAGATCATGCTTATAGATCTCCCAGAGCCCCACTCAGAAAGTGAAAGCATATGAATGAGGGAAATCTAGTAAGTGTGGTCTATCTCAATTACCAAAAGCCTTTCGGCTAATCTGACCTAACACAGAAAAGCTCTTACATAAATAAAAATATTGATCAAAAGGCACTGACTAGAAGGTGGATTATTTTTATGGGATCTATTTTTTACTGGGGAAGTGTGTTCACCAACAGAACCTCATAATGACCTCTGCCAAAGCCCATGCTGTTCAGTATATTTGCAGACCATCTGGAAAATGTGCAATAGTGAGGTGACGAGGTTTGCTGATGAGAGTAAATTATTTCTGATAGCAAAGATGTGCCTGTGAGAAAACTCAGGATGGTCTCAGGAGAATAAGTGACTGATCAGTAAAACGGTAGGTCAACTTTGATGCAGGTAAAGGATGCCCTTAGGCACAAACACTTGTCTTGAATTGCCATAAAATGATGGAGTTATAGCTGGATTTCATTTCAGCTTCTGGAACCATGGTAGACAGGTCCATTAAAATGTCGGGTCTGTTCCCAACAGAAGTAAAAAAAAAAAACCCAAACCAAAAACCCCGAAATAAAATGTTAAAAATACTTAGGAAATTAAGAAAGAGCACTTAGGAAATTAAGAAATAAGCCACTGAGTAGGCCAATTGTGTGCATTTGACTACATCTTGTGTGATGTAGGCAGCTTTGTTTCCCTCTGAGAGAACAATCTAAAATTGTGGCAAACATTATGGAATAAGTTTTATCCTGGAGCTGTCTAGGGTTGCACACCTGCCCTCTATGCACCAGTGGGGTTGATGCCATCTATGTGGAAACCACTCATAACCAAGGTAATGCTAACTAATGTAAAAAAAGATTAACATAAATACAAATGAGAATATCACTTGAAAACACGAGATTTCACTGTAAAAACTCTAACTTTACTTTCTACCCAAAGAAATAATTATGTAGGACATTCAAAATGAAAAAAAAAAGTAGGATTCTATATTGATCATGACCTCCTCAAACAGAAAATACTACTCTGCCTGTATGAAAACCACCTAAAATATAAATTTGATTTTCAAATGTTATTGAATGGCAAAAATTGAATGGCTGCTGCTCAAAGGTTTTGACAATTAAATAATTCACACTTTAGAAAATATCTAACATCATTTGATTTGGGTTTTTTTGTCTCATAAAGGAAATAATCCAGGATGTGTAGCCATGAGAACTGGGACTGCAGCTGGATTATGGGATGTTCTTGACTGTGAGACAAAGCAAAAATATATTTGCAAGCAGTGGGCAAAGGGTGCAACAGTTCCACCTATTCCAGCTACTGCTCTGGTCCCCACGTGCCCTGAAGGTTGGGTTTCAAACAACCATAGAAGTTCCTGTTTTAAAGTAAGTGCCTAAATCTTTAAAAGAAGCAGCTTGATTGGAGAAAAACAATAAACAAGAAAAAAAAAAATAAAAAAAAGGAAAGTACATCTTAATTTTGCAATATCTGAGATTGGAATAGAGCAAAAACAAAATCCCCAAAATTCTTCTCAGGAAATCATGTATGCAAGGGGAGAAATTAAGGAAGAAAGATAAGGTTGAAGGGAGGGAAGGGAAGGGAGGGGAGAAGAACACAGGAAAGAAAATGAGGAAGTTTGTGCTTCAAGGGTTGAAAGAACTGGAAGGAAATGGAAGAAGAGGAACATAAATATCAAGGTCTCAGAAAGACATAAAAGATAAGGAAAAAAAAACAGGAAACAACTCCATATTAAAATTATTAAAAGGAAAACGTCAAAATTCTATATTAAACAGCAGAAGCAGCAAAGCTGATTCGTTGGTGCTGCTCTTTATGTCTGTTGTGCAAAGATGTGGTATTTGTCTGAGACATGACAGTTCAGGGAACAAACAGAGAAACAGTGAAGTGTAGCCTCTAGCAGCACAATACCTAAGGCTGGATCTTGCTAAAATCAGCACATTACCCCACAAAAAAAAAAAAAAAAAAAATAAAATCATATGAAAGATTAATTAAACAAGTGTTTATGAAGGACATTTACTTGAGAGTTTCTGATGCAAAGCTACAGATAAATTGTGTTTGAAGTACAGTCAGCTATGTCTGAGCAGGCATAAAAAAGGAGTTTGGACAAAAAATGAATGTAATGTGAGAACAGTGATTTTTGATCATGCAAAGCTGAAATATGCTAATTGTGAGATGTTAATATTTTTTATCACTTTATTGAATTAATGAGTCCTCTTTTTTTCTTTTTCTTTTTTTTTTCTTTTAGTTTCTTTCAAATTCATCTGGAATGCTATTTATTTGGGCTCCTTTATCCCCAAATCATATTTTTAACTTTGATCAAATCTGTGCTTGTTGCCTCTTAAACTAGTTTAACATTATACTGCAAATATAAAGTGATAATGGTAAATTACCACGAGGTCATTCTTTTGCCTGAATCTTCAGACTCCTCCTCCCAGACCATTTTGCCTCTCCACCACAGCTACTCTTCTTTCCCTTCATATGAAGTTGGCTTGGGCCCTCCTAGAGTTAAAACAAATTAAAGGGAGCTGGGGAGTTGTATTCCCTTTCTCCTTCTAGTAATTCCTTTTTTTTTTTTTTTCCTTTTTAACACTGTGCTAAGTAGGTTGGCAGCTCTAGTGTAAAAATTCTAGGAACAGAGTGGGAAATACTGCTTCTCCTATAAACTTATACTCGACTCATATTTATGTTTAAGCCTTATTTATATTCAGTCAATACTATAATTCTTTTATTATTGTAACATGCATATAATATGTTTTAAAATAATTTCTCCACAGCATTTTTGCAGATCAGAAATTGGAAAAAAATCATGGTTTGAAGCTCGAGATTTTTGCAGACAAATAGGAGGGGATCTGGTCACCATTAACAATAAGGACGAGATACCATTACTAATCCAAGCAATGAGGTTGGTATCTTACCAGATTTAAAGACTTTTCATATGAACTATGAATGATGAATTCATATGAATTATGAATGATTCTAGATGATTTCTGAAATGTATGGGTTCCTCAAAATGCAAAAGACCGGTGATACTTATCTATTCAGTACTGGTTTAACCTTTTAATGGAAAAAAGTGATTTGTGGTAAGAAAAGTTTTAAAAATCCTGAACCAATATATCATGACTACTAGATGTAGTTTAGAAACACGTGAAATTAGCGTTATTTCTACCAGGGTAGAAAATATGATCAATGTATCTGCTGTTGAAGTAGATATGTATTTACCTTGCAGCGGTCAATGATGAAACCACTTCTGGAATCTGTGAAGGTTTCCCCTAAGTAAATAGCACAGTAGGGATATACACGATCAATACTGCTAATAAGTCTGATAACTAAGCTATTGACATTGAACCACAGAAATATTACACATTTCTATGAAGAACATGTGTATACACTTCACCAAAGGTAATAGGGAAATTTGCAACTTCACTGTTTTTATAATGTGCTCTAGAAAGTTCAACAATGCATTTCTGGAATCTTTTTTGTGCTGATGTTTACACGCTGCTCTATCCTGTAATTTCTTTCAGAGCCAATCGCTGTATGTTTGAAACAGTTTGGCTTGGTATATTTTCTTTGAATCCAGATGAAGGATTTGCCTGGAGTGATGGCTCTCCAGTGAGTATTTTAATTATTCATCGTATTTGTTTGCATAAGATGCTTTGGGATTTATATGTATATTTTTTGGCTTTTTGCTGTTATCCTCATTAAAGTAAACACCAATCCTACAAACATTCATTTAGCTGCTAATCTGTATTGTCATGACTAATATCAACAAGTTAACATTTGAAGAGATGGAAGTTATCTGTATTTCATCAGAATCTGTAGGTTTCTGTGTAATACTCTGATTTATTTTCTTTTCCAAGAAGATAATTCTTACACCTAAGGTCAAAATGTAAAAATTCATGTATCAAGTATCTTGTCCCTGGTAGTAGCCGTAAATGTCTACTATTTCTGATAAACGTTTCCCAGTATACTCCTGAATCCTCCAGTAAATGATGGGTCGGGGTCTTTTAGAACTGGAGCTCATATCTGTAGTTTTTGTTTATTTATTCCTGGGAATTTATCCAGTCATCTCTTGAGCCCAATATCTACAGCTGTGAAAACATTCTTCCAGGATTCTACTCTTTATTACCCTTCATTTTCCACTACTCCTTATTCTTTGGATTTTTTTTTAACAAGGACCTTTTATCTTATCCTGATCACATTACTTTCCAGAAAAGTTCCAGAAAGGAACGTTATCAAGAATTCTTGACAATAATTAGTAGGTTGTATCCCATGGGTCTCCCTTCCCATTTGATTGTCAGGCTTTTTCAGAGATACATCCTCTAGATTTATAGGACATGACTTCCCTCCCAAAAGTCACACTCCCATCCTCAACCACAGGGAAGAGAAAAAGTAATGGTGGATTGATGCACAACATGGTCACTGGCACCAGACAGATGTTGGACAATGCAATTTTGAACCAGGTCAGACCTGGAGTGAAAAGTACTCTGTCTACACATGATTAGCATGAGTGATACATGGGTAAAGTTCACAGATAGGCAAAGTTCATTAGAAACAGTTCCTGTGTCTGTTTCTCTTCTGTCTGTATCTATGGCTCAGGGCACAAACAAAAAAAGCCCTCCATGGCAAGCCAGCCATGTCTGAACACTGACATCATTGGCTCGCTCTAAAATCCTTATACCTCTAGCTTTCCCTGCACTTCCAGATCTTTTTAGCTAAAACCAGAATCTTTGAGACAAAAGCAATTAGTTCCCATTTTCCAGCAGAAAGTACAGCTACAGAAACAGATGAAAAGAGTAACAAAGTTGATTTCTTCTATAGGTTAGGTACATGAACTGGGATGATAGTTCAAGGAATTCAGGACTACGCAAGTTTTGTGGTTCATTCCATTACGGGAGATATTCTGAACAATGGTCTCTTCTGGTCTGCCAAGAACAGCATAACTGGGTTTGCCAAATAAAACAAGGTAAATTTCTTCTTCTCTTTTGGCAAAAAGATAAAAAAAACTTTAATAAGTAGTTGCTTTCTACATTAAGTTACTGGAGAAGGAGACAAAATTTTGAAGGACTACTTTTTCCAAATGAGGTCAAGAGCATTAAATAATATATTATGGGCTGGGATTTTTAAATTATGGATGATAAGAAGGAATTGATTTTTTTCCATAAATTAGGATGCATCAATAATCCACATATTAGAAAGATATTTTTCTTTTTTTTTAATATTAAGAGTCTTTTGGCTTAAGTTTTGTAACTGTGGAGGTAAGGAATTGTAAGGGCTTGTATTGTCTTCCTTACAATACTGGTTTTTAACACAGGTGAAGGTAAAATTAAGTATGAAATCTATGTCAGATTCAGTGGTAGTTCTGGTTTTCCTGTAGAATTATTCAGGATTCAACTGCTTTTGGAAAAACAATGGTTCATAGCAGTGCTATTTCTTTTTCTATCCCAACCAGAAATAACTCACTGTCCATATACATATGTATATATCTATATATATCTACGTATAGATATAGATATACACATAAAGTATAAAATACATAAAGTCATATTTCCTTTTGCTTATGAATATTACTCAGAGAGTGTTTTTGATAGAACTAAAATAAATGCAGTGGAAATTTTTTCCCTCTTGATGAAAATACCTCCAGGTGAATTATGGAATATCTACTTTTGGGTCAGTAAAGGAACTGTATGCCACAGTTTAAAGTGTTTCAGATAAATCTACTGTGACTTGCAGGCCAGGAGAGCAACTTTCCTGTGCCTTGCTTTGTGCAGGAACATGATTCAGCCAAAGCTATGGCTTTGCTGATGTGAAGCACCACTTATGATACAAAGTTAAAGTAGACGGCCTTGCATATTGAGCAATGTGAAGCTGAACTCTGTGGCTAAGTCTGCTTGTTAGCCAACAGCAAAGGGTGGAGAATCCTGCTCTCTTTCTCACTCTTCTTACAGTCAGTCACAACCTACATCACAACATACCCTACAGAGATTCATCATGCCTTCTCTTTTCTTCTTTTTGCAGGAGTGTCATTAAAACCTGAACCAATTGACACATATGGTAGGTCTTTGTATATATATTTATTATTCATAATATTTTTCCTAAACTCATTATTCTAAAAAAAGCTTTTATGTTCTACACATATAGAATTTAAGGTTACCTCATTTATCTTCCAGAATATAAAACCACTGCAGATGGATGGGTCATATATGAAGATAAGCTCTACTATATCAGCAAAGAACAGGTCTCCATGGAAGAAGCCCGAGAGTTCTGCAGGAAGAATTCTGCAGACCTAGCTGTTGTTAATAGTAACAGTGAGAGAAGGTTTCTAAAGAGAGCACTAAAAGAAAATGTAAGAGTCATTATAAAGCGGCAGACTAAAGCAGAAATGCTTTTGACAATCTGCTTGTAAAACCTGAGTTTTCTCAGAAGCACAGCTGTCAGCATTTTCATTAATGAAATAGCCTCAAATCCGCCCTTTGATCCCTTGGGATTTGGCCTCTACTGGTCCTCACCAACTGCCCTGATGCAGTTGACAGGAAGAGTGATGTAGGAAGGTATCAATTCTCTTGGGAAGTAACTGGCCTTTGAGGGAGATTAAAATAAAGTACCAGTTTCTGACTCAAAATCTGCTTCTTTTCTACTCCATCCTAAGAGCATTTAGTGCTGCAGATCTTGGCTCTGATGATATAAATACGTTGCTGTGGTTAACTGCAAGCAGGTGCTTTACTGCTGTGGACTTCAGTGGCTGCTCTGTGGACCTAATCAATATGTATCAATTTTTGCTTGTTTTGCTTCAAAGATTTCTTTTTTAAATTGAAATAGTGTCTTTCTGATTTAGGAGAGCTATGGGAGACAACCAATAGGATACTTCATTGGTCTAAGAGTGAGCCTTGATAAAAAGTTCAGGTAAGGTAAGATGATCAGTGCAGCTTCTAACATGTAGAAACAAATAGAATATTTTATGAAGCTGGAGGTACTGAATATGTTCTCTTGAAGGTCTGAAGGCTGTTCCACATACTGTGTACAAAGCAAAATGGAATAGCCCTTGGATATTCTAAAGTCCAATAGTTGCCCCCAAAAATAAATAGTAAAAGATCTTTTTTTCCTTGAGTAAGCACTTAGCCAAAGAAAATCTTGGCAGCTCTACTCTCCATACACACTTTCTCATTTCTTCCACAGATTTTCCCCATAAATTGGAGTGATACTTTGTTATGCTGAATTTTATACCTATAAGGGTACATATGTACATACATTCACTTAAAGCATGCCCTATATCATAGGATTTGGCTTTCTTATGCTTTTTATCTATATATCACAGGGGTTCTCCAGAGTTAGGAAGACAGAGGCAATGAGTAAAAAAGGCAGTCTCTGCAAACTCCTATTCTAGCAGAAAAGTCAGCAGAAATTTGCAATACAGAAACAGCAACAAGTGTTCTGAAAAGATCAACACACAAATCAACTCAAAACTAAACTAAGAGATAGTGATAAACTAAGAGCGTGATACTGCTTACCTTCCTACCTGCTAGTTAGGATGTGTCTGGGAGGTGAAAGAAATCTGCTTCTGAGGTTGACCTGGAAAAGGTTAGAGGAGATTTGACTTTAGCCTTTCTATTTTAATGTCACTGTTGAATGTGTGTAAATCACCTACCTTGAGAAAGGCAGAAGAGGAGTGAGGAGAGAAGTTGGTAGTGACTGAGTCAGTCATTAGATGATTTTAACCTCCTGATTTAGGAGTCAAATTAGGGACATAGAGCATTCCATGGATCCAGTGAGAATCTCCTTTATTTAAATCAAATGTTTCAGCAGCAGCAAGACATAGATGAGACAGCTGATTTTCTTTCCCAGTTCCGGCTTACTGATCTAAATTCTGAAATACTGATTAAAATGTGGCAAACATTTCTTCCTTCAGTAGCAATATATTCAAGTAAAAAGCAGATAAATATTGAGGAAAAAGTTTAAACTTTGGTCCTTTAGAAAGGACAGTTTTAAAGCTGACAGAATATTCTTTACAGAAAAATAGAACACCCCCTCCACAGGGCAGGGTAAATTCTGCAGAAAAGTATTTTCATTCTTGTTTTCACCTACCAGGACACCAGAAATGCTCAGACTGAGAAGCATAATATTAACTAGGAAAAAAATAGTCATTGTAATGACTGAAGATATCATTTTAATATCCTCTCTTTATTATGTATTATGACTAATTGATTTTGATTTCTCTTATTAAATGTTATCAAAAAAATCATGGCCATTAACAGAAAATATGCTTGGTGTATTCTTTTTCTATTTTGCAACCAGAAATATTTTACAGAAATTTCTTCAAGTTAGAATAATCAAGAAACGGAAGTATCTAACAGCCCCACCCATTGTGGCCAGTTTCCATGAATTCTCATAGGCATTCTTAGTCATGAAGTGTTCATTAAGACTACCACGTCACAACTGAAGGTATTAATTAATAAATAATTGTATATCTTTTCTTTAAGCTGGATGGATGGAACTCCAGTAACCTATGTGGCCTGGGCTCCTAATGAACCCAACTTTGCAAATAATGAGGAAAATTGTGTGGTAATGCTGTCAGAGCATGGTAAGTGTCAATACAAAACTCTTAGATTTTATTTGTCTCTGCTTGGATTATAACTGATGCTATCAAACCTCTGCTGTCAACTGTCACACAGTCTTTGCTAGATGTTTTCTGCAATTTCTTTCCTGTGACAAACCAACACAATGCAGTAACTCTTCCAAGTCATTGGACCACCAGCCATGGAAGAGTCTATGTCCTTAGAATGGGGAGATTTCAGTGCCATGAGTAATTTAAAGCAGATGTTTCTGGGCTTGTAAGATTGATATTGTACCATTTTACAGGGCTTTTCACTACTTCTTTTAGTAATAATTTGAGTAGTTTATCTTCTCTAGCATGAATTTAAGAAAACATTTATAGCAGCTACAGGAAACAGGAGTTGAAGATACACTTCAATGAGGAAAAAAAGAAATAGATCTAATGTCCTAAGATATGTTTACAAGTACAATGAAATGCAAATTTCTTGCAAATCCTAGAGCTCTATTTCCTCTCAGGTCTATTTCTGTAACTCGACTGAGGCTAATGGGAATTTAGTATACATATATTGATCTCTCAGTTTATGTTTTACAAAGAATTCATGCAGCATGTTTGAAAACTGTATTGTGCCATTAGATTGATCTGGTGTTTCCTATCTTATCCATTTTCTTTTCAAATTTGCTTACTGGTGTCTTTCCCCTGCTGTCTGCAATGTGATGATGCCAGAGCTCAAAAAAACAGGTATAGACATTGTGGAGACAGCCCTGAACAAGGAGCAAATGGGTCAGGGAGTTCAAATTAACTACAAGGGGCTACAGTGCTGCTATTATTAGAGCTTATTTGAAGGTGCCATGGTACCAGGAAGGTACTTTGCCATCAGATCAAACTGTAGTCCGAAATACAAAATAGAGAAAATTGTGTTTCTTAAAAGAAAAAGTGATAAATTATTATTACTAAATATTATATACTATAACATCTTGAATTTTGTATTTTTTGCTTTTTCATTAGGGTTGTGGAATGACATTAGCTGTAGTTCTGCCAATAATTTTATATGTGAAAAACATAACAGTTCTATTAATTCAACATTACTTTCTCCGTTGCCTCCCGGAGGATGTCCAGAAAGTTGGATTTTTTTTAACAACAAGGTACGTCAACAAATATCTTCAGTAAATTTTGTAAAGCAGCAGAACTGAAAAGAAAATCCTAAAAAAATCTCAATTTTCTTCATGAATATAAAGTAAATCTGGAGAGTAATACTTAGTCAAAATGTGCAGACTGGATGTCTGGGCTTTTTTTTAGATTACTATATACATTTAACTTTGCAGAGAAATACAGTAAAAGTAGATGTATGCTGAATATATTTTAGAGAGCATAGTTTATGCAGGCTTGCAATTCACTGTTACTGCCTGAGAAAACCTCTCCTCCTCTTTTCATGTACATTATTTCGTTTAGAAAAGCAAGTTTGTAATGGTAAATCTTGTACAAAAGGCGTAAAGGTTTACAAAGAATGTATTTGAGCAACCCCTTCAGCCTGTAGGGGTTCACAAAGCCTGAATTTAGAAAGATGATACCCAACTACAATTGTTTTGAGTACAGCTTTGCATTCAGACACAGTCTGGAAGTCCTCATTGCTGTAAGAGAAGAGATTGTACCAATCTGAGTTGAAGTTCCATCTACCTAAGGCTATTTTGTCTACTTTATGTACACTGCATTGCTATTAAATCCTCAGAATGTTAGGTCAATGTGCCAAAGGATATTTCATTCCCTTTGGCAGGATGAACAGTTGTAACCACAGTCATCAGAAGGAAGACAAAGCACAGCAGAGATTATTCCCTGCAGCTGTGTCACCCAAAGCCACATTTTCTTGGTTTCAAATGATGCCTCTATTACTGCAGGAAGAAGGCAGATGAAAATGTGAAAAGTGATTATGTACTTGACCTCATTACAATCAGTTCATTTGATACCAGAGTCCCAGATTACACCTTGTGCAATGAATGGGGATAAGTGTATGCCTGGGTAGACATCCAGACTCTCTGCTCTTGAGCTCTGTCACTCATTCCAGCCCTGATTTTTCTTTCTGCAGAAGAGTACACCTTAGAGCTAATTGATAATATTCATATACAGTAGTTCAGGTCTTTGCTAGTTTGAAAAAAGTGCTTGATTTTTTCCAGTGTTTCAAAGTATTTGCTTCCAATATAACAAGAAATCGCACCTGGCATGCTGCAAGAGATGTTTGCTTCAATTTGGGAGGAAATCTGGCTGCTATACAAAATGAACAAGTGCAAGGTATGTATATGGGCTCTACTGAAAGAAAAGAAAATCTCAATCTTTCACTAAAGAAACTGCTGTATTCTCCAATATAGAATATGGGATTACCTGATGAAAGTTGCTTATTAGCCAGGTCATTCCATGGTTTTAACTTCAAACTGCAAAGCAAAAGCTAAAATTATTTCATATAAGAAATAAAATTTGTTTCTAATTCTTTCAGCTGCTTTGTTTTCATGAAACTTCCAGTGTGTTCTGAGGGTGGTTACACAGATCTCTTATAATGAAAGAAATCTGCATTTCCTGTCTCTATGACTGGCAGTAGGATTTTTTGAAACCCTATGTGTGGATACACAGTGGGGAAAGGATTCTTATCTAAACTTTTAATTAGCAGCAAATGGGCTGTGTAGTGGAAAATGTTATCCTTTTATTATGTCCCCCACTCTGGGCTTTTGTATATTTTTCCCTCTTTTGGGGAAGAACTTTCCTTAATGTGAAATCTTTGCTTCTCTCCAGCTTTCCTTTTCTATCATTTGAAGTACGCCACAACTAATGTTTGGATTGGGATGAATGATATCAACAGTGAGTCCACCTTTCTCTGGACGGATGGAAGCACTGTTTCCTACACCAACTGGGCTACTGGTGCACCAGAAAAGCAACAAAGCTACTTTGACTATTATGAGTTTGAAAAAGTGACAGATGATGCTCTGGAGGTACAGAAAATTAAAGTAACCTGTATACCTTAGGCAGCTAGTTGATTTTCCTAGAAGAAAAGTTACAGCAGCAGTAATAAAATGCTGAAACAAGTCCTTTTGTAAGCACAATAGGGTTTAGCAAATAATCTGATAATGATTCCAAATACACCCAAAAGTTTGGCAAAAGTTCTGTAGAAGAGGGATTTTGAGCCTTCCATCTGAACTATTGCAAAAAAGAGGTCTGTAAAAGAAACTTGGAGAAACTTATATCAGTTCCTCCCCAAACTGCATTAATGCAAATACTAAAGCTGGAACACCAAACACAGAGAAGGTATGATAAACCAAAATAAAGATTTTTGATGCAACAATAATTTGTCTGTGTATATGTCCCACTCCTGGCTAATGTGCTGCCACACTACTTTGCTCATGGTACAAATTGATATCTTCAGTGAGGTTACTATTTTTTTTGCTGAAACTCAGCCTCTTTTCCAAAGATGGCAATTTCTGAGGAAATGATTGGCCGTTATTCACCCAAGATTTTTAACATCTACCATCAGTCAACTTGCTGATGACTAAAACTTATTTAATTCAGCATAAAGGAGAAACTTGGACCACATGCCAAAAGACTGCCATGGCAAATCTTGAAATCAGGGGAGTCATGAAGGAAATACTGGAGCAATTAAACATGAGGAAGTTAAGAGAAAATATTTTGTTGCATCTGATAATGGTAACTTGATAATGACTATAAAAAAAACAGCAAAGAGCATCTGCTTTCTGCAAGAGAGTCAGCTTCAGTTAGACTAGTGTAGACTAGAGCTTCTAATAGTAGTTCTTATACTGTTTTTCTCATTGATAAAAATGTTTTGAAGCAGATCTACATGGCTGTATATCAGAACTGAGAAGATTTGTTATAAGTACCTTAGTAATTTATGCAGTCATTATAGAGTTCTTAATTAAACTGGTAAAATGGGTTTTAATTGACTTCTTTCAGACCTTAATGGGCACCAGCGGAAGCCTGGTTCAAATTTAAGGGGTCACTAATAAATAGCAGGTCAAGCTGCTTGGCACAAACCTAGGAAATTTGAAATATTTTCACAGATGTTCAATGAGCTCTTCTCCTCTTTGCCATCAGGCCTGCAATAGCAGTACAGGAGCTTCAGCTCACCCCCTCCTCATTGCTTTTTGTAATGGCTGTGCCTCTTCCCCTCCCCTTCAGACAGATTGTGTCTTCATCATGAAGTCAGATGGGAAGTGGAGAGATGATAGCTGTGACAACGAAAGAGGCTATGTGTGCCAGATGGATTCACGTGAGTTCTGTTCAACCCAGCCTCCTAAAGAGAAAGGATGCCCTGGTTAGATAAGATGAACTCAGTGTGATTTTTTCCAACTTGGAGTCTCATTCTGCATTTCAGACTTTCAGACCTCTATCAGTGTTAAGCCAGTGCTATGTTTAATGTATAATTTGTTTCACAGAAATTGCTGAAGAGGAACCACTATCTTAATTGGGGTTTTGTACCTAATTGTGAATAATACTAGAGAATAATAAATTAAAAGTTTGGGGTTTTTTTCTCAGTGAAGTATAAGAGGTTTAGGCATCCTGCCTAAGTGCAGTATAAATCACGTTCTTACAGTGATCTTCCCATTCCCTTGGACGAATCTGAGCAGAGCATTTAATCCTTCTCACTATTTTTACTGAATGTTATATGATGTCAATCAAAATATACAGCTTCTTGGATGCCTAAGCATATAACAGGAGTAGAGAAGGCAAAGCACAGATAACAAAACAAATTTGCCTCAGCTTTATTAAAGTAGAAATTATTCCCTCATCCTGCACTGCAGTCAGTTCCTGCAGCCTGTTCACTCTCAGCATGGCTAACATGCTTGTAAGAAGTCCCCCTCCTTGTACAGAAAATATATAGTTTTATGGAGACATTTTTAATTTTCTTCATCCCAGTTCTAGATCTTCTGAATACATTTGCAATCAGAAGGGTGGAAATATATACTGCCTGACTCAAACGTGTAGGCAACATTCTGGCAGCCCTTACAGACAGGCCAACAACTTGGAGTTAACACTGAGTGGTGTTAATTAGCATCAGGCCTCAAAGTCTTAGGCTGAGACGACAGATTGCAACAGTTAATGCCTTAAATGCCTCATCCTAAGTCCTATCAACCAGTGACCAGAAATAAATGGATACTCAGATATTCAGACTTAGTCAAATAACTTAAAGCACAGAATTAGGAGTCTTAGTCTGGACCAGTCAAGTCTATAGCAAATATACTCCAGAGCATCCAGGATTTCACTCTTCTTATTGTATTAACAAATTTGCGCCATGTCTTGATAGTGGCTTTTGGCACTTTTTTGGGGGTTGGGGAGGTTTTATTTGGTTGGTTTGTTTGTTTTAGTTTTGGTTTTTGTTGTTTTGTTTTGTTTTGTTCTTCAGCTTAAAAAAGATTTTGACTTATTGACTAGGACCTTTTGACCAATTTTTTTATGGCTTGCATGCTACAGAAGAGCAGTATGTTGTAGATTCATCCATTCAGTTTTTCCTCTATAGTTCCCTCACATCCTGAAGTACCTACAACAAACCCAGCCTCTGGCTTTACTCGTTATGGTGACAGTACCTATTCAGTCATTTCATCTGAAATGCAATGGGAAGAGGCCAGAAGAAACTGTCAAGACAAATCTGGGGAACTTGCCAGCATTTCAGATGCCTACATCCATTCATTTTTGTGGATCCAGATGCTGAAATGTGGAAAACCCGTATGGATTGGTCTTAACAGCAATATGGTAGGTGCTGGATAGATGGAAGGGGCAAGTGCTCAGGGAACTTTCCTGCTCTAATAGTCCTCTGGATGTCCAGTTTAGGGCAGTACAACAACTGTATTCTGCATTACTTCACTGTGTAAGTGCACAAAAATCTAGGGGTGCTGTAAGAATTAGTCAAGGGTTTTCATCCACTAAAAGGAGTGAAGAATCACATAAAAGGTTACACAAGAAGCAAAAGATGAAAGTAGAAAGTTCTAGAAACAGTAAAAGAAGTCAATCTGCAGACTGAGAGTCAGAAAGTGCAGCTGTCATGAAGTGACTGTTGGCCGTCCTGAAAGTCAAACACCCTGCTATACAGAGGGATTCTAGGAGCTATTATTGTATTAATAGAAGTTACTGTGAGTATTAGGGAGACATTTTAAGATTTAAGTTGACTGTTTAATGTTTAATGTCAAGTAATCTTTATGCACAAATAGCTCCCAATTTTAATTTAAATAAAGCAGAGTAGAGTGGACAAATTCTCTGTAATTGCTTCTCTTGATGTAGGATTTACTAAATGACCTAAGATGGCCTCTTTTGACTTTCTTGCTGTATTGTAGAAGTTTGTTGCTTCAGAAAAACCATCCCAAAAGCAATGCAGTGTTGAACACTGTTCATATGTAGTTCTTGTGTAACTCAAATTGTCCAGTGGCATTGCTTAGAACAGTGAATGGGGTTTAAAAAAAAATGGCACTTTAAAAAAAAAGCCAAACCCAAAATGGACATATTTATACTAAATATTCAGATCTATATTTACATCTATATAATATTATATATGTATATAGTGTATTAATACAATTATACATAATATAATATAAATATATTAATAATTATATTTATATTTTATATTTTATTTTTATATTATATTAATTTATATTTGTATTTGTATTTATACTCGATTTATGTGACAGAATTTTTTATGTAAAGAAAAAGAAATCTATTGCCAGAATTTCTTTGTTTTCAGACTGGTGGCTATCACAAATGGACCAATAACTGGAAAACCATGTACACAAAATGGGCAGCAGGGGAACCAAAAGAGAATAGTGCTTGTGTTTACCTTGATCTTGATGGTACTTGGAAAACAGCATCTTGCAATGAAAGCTACTTTTCAGTTTGCATGATCTCAGACGGTAAGCAAAGGCATGTAACAATTTTAAAGATACATTCCTAATTCCACGAGCCTGCCTAATCTTGAAGACTTTGCTCTAGATTGGGCTACCCTTGCAGAGGACTATGCTTCAGGGTAGCACCTACCTCCCAGCAGAAAGTGGATGTTTACTATTGGATTATGTATGAATTTAGACACAGGAAAGGCTCTTGTGCAAATCCATGTGGCTGCCCTGCTGGCACGGTAAAACTGTTTCCATAAGAGGAAATTCTGTCTTCAAGGTATATCTTGCTCCTTACAAGACATGAGCATAATCACATGAGTCTGTGTGTCATATAAGTAGGTGCTGGTTTTGTGCACTGACTGCATGAACTTCAGCTGGGGAAGCTCACACAGGGGTGTCACTGAGCCGAAACACAAGCAGGAGTTTCACTTCCATTCACTATTGCTAGAGATAAAACTGTAAGAGCCTTGGCAATGTGAACGTTACTTTAACTCTCTGCAGATATATGCAGAGGCATGTTTGCATCTAGATTTTGTAGAATCATGCTGTTTTCCCTCTATGTTTTAAGGCTGCATATATTTGGTCTGCTTATGCAGTGCAAGAACTACAGATCCATCAAAGTGAATTGGAGTCGCACCCATGATCAGAAACAGTCTGATTTGGCACAGGCATGCTCCACTGATGGCTTTCTTTTCTTCTGTAAAGTGAAAACATGAAGAGACCAAGCAGCCAGACAACGTGGGACCCTGGCATTAATGATTCATTACCCTGCAACAGCTTTCTGTGGTGTGATAATGCAACTTTGAGATTTGTATCATCCCTCAGGGTTTGCTTTCCTCACAGTACTGCCAAAGCAGTTAGTTGGATGTTGCAGGATGCAATTTGATGTCCTGAGAAATGTGATTTGAGAAACAAGATGTTTCACACTTTTGAGTGCTTAGCTCTCCCTGTTGTCTGGATTGGGGGAATGTGGGAATAGTCATGAGTAGATGTCCAGACAGATAAAGCTGGGTGAGAAAAATCCCACACTATTTACACACATATCATAGAATCATAGATGACTCACAATGCAATAGCAATTTCATATCATATGGCTTTTTTAGAGATAGCTCCTACTGACCCTGCTGAGCTGCCTGGAGACTGTCCTGAGGCAGATGAACTTCAAGCTTGGATCCCTTACCATGATCACTGCTACTATCTTGAGGCATCAGCTGGGAGAACCTGGGCACTGGCCTCCCTTGAGTGTGCTCACTTAGGTGAGAGCCTTCATCACCAATTAAAAAGATTTGTACCAATGTTTATACAAGACTAACATAAAAATGTAAAGATATTGATTTTAAAAAATAGCAATATTTTAACCTACTAAGCTGCTCTAAGGCTGGCACAATGAAAATAAGCTGACACGAGTGACTTTGTGCAGCCTTCTGTCCTCTCAAGTTTACAGATTCCCTGTGTATGACTTCCCCATCAGCTTCTGGCTTGTGGGATGCCATCTTGGGCCAGGATTGACCTCCAGGACATTGTTTTCTGCAAGAAGCAGTGGAGAGACCAACCGAGCAGCATTAACACTGCCAGAAGCTATTGTTTGTAGAGACTAAAAAGAGGAGGTCATTACAGTCATTGCTCAAGTAGGTTAATGTTATTTGCTGTTAATGCCTTTCAGGAGCTACTTTGGTTTCAGTAGAAAACATGGATGAATCTCACTTTCTGACTCATAAAATTCAACCACTTGGAAATAAAGTAGGAGGCTTTTGGATTGGACTTTACAAGAATGTGGAAGGTATGTCTAAATTACAATTTTTAATGGAAAAATGCATTACTAATATGAGAAAATTGAAGATTACTGTACTTTCACAAAAAATAGGTTTCTGCTGAGGAGTGGCTTACTCTAGATATTTAAAGTAGATTGCTGAGCTAAGGAGTTAACATGTTAATGAATAGATACATTTTAATATTTTTTTTTACTCTGCGAGTTGCTCTGTAGGCCAGTGGTTGTGGCTAGATAATGCTGTCCTGGACTTTGTTAACTGGGAGGAGAAAGAGTTCAGTGAGGAGCATCAGTGTGTGGAAATAACTGCACCATCTGGCTATTGGGACAAAAGTGATTGCTCTGCTGAAAAAGGATTTATCTGCAAAAAACCCAAAGGTAAGTCCTCAATGTGTCAGCCCTTAGTTACTAGTAATTGTTATAGCCCTTCACCATGGGTCTGGAACTAATTCCTGGCAGTTTTGTTTGGCATATCCCACTTCTCTAACCATTTGTAGCTGCCTGTTTTTGCAGACTGCAAGCTTTCCACATCACTGTCTGCAGTCACATGGAAATACAGTAACATCCTGTACAGCCTAGGTTGAGAATGAAACTTTCAGAAACTTTTGAGTACCTAACACAGGCATTGATATGATACCTGTCAAACACCTGCACAAGGGTATGACTATTCCAAGAACTGATTATTGTAACAGTTATTATACCCTTGCAAGGAGGAACCAATGTGAGTTATCAATCTCCTTCTAGCTTGTTATTCTCAGAAAATATATTACATCCCAATATACCAAACTGGTTTCATGTTGGCCCTGATTCAGCAATGCCTACAGGAGATTAAAAGGTCACCTGTTTGTATTGTAATAATGATATGAGGAACACTTCCCTTCTGAATGAAAACTTCAAGTCATTAGAGAAGTTGTCTTACCAGCATTTCTGGAAAATTTCACACAATCCTGTACATACCAGACTATGCTTCAGAGCACGAATTATTCCCTAGTGGAGATACAAAGGAAATTGTCTGCAAGAAAGCAGTATCATTTTATTCTTCTAACTTAGATGTTAAAAGTCAATCTATCTAACCTAAAAAAATGGTAGGTAGCCATTGTTAAACCTTTGCACTTTCTTTTGTAGTAGCCGTGATATCAGGTTTNAAAAAAAAAAAAAAAAAGGCAAAAAGGTAAAGGCTGGCTGTAAAGCCAGTTTAAAGATTCTATTATTTGGATTAAAAAAAAAAAATGATTACAGTGCTAAAGACATCTTAAGACATGGTAGGTGGTGAAAAAATAACTGAAAATTTAGGGTTAGCATTTACTCATTTTCCAAGTAGTCTTTAATTAGAAAAAGATGCTGAATTTTAACCAAGAAATAATTGTCTCTCACGTGCCATTAATTTCTGTGCTTAAATCAGCACACGCCCGTGGCAGTAAATCAGTTAATCCCTATTTAGACTTACTAAAAGACTTACTAAAACCATCCGAATTACATTCCATCCTACATAGTACTAAATTAATAAGGAATCTCTAAAGTTCATCCATTGAATCATGCAGTGCTCCCATATGTACTAGTTCCTGCCTTAGTAGGGATTACTGTTGTTTTGTATCTATTAATTTTGCGTTCTGCTTTGTTTTCACTTTACATTTTGCCTTTATAAATTTTGCTCTGGGTATCAAGAGTGTTTGCAAATTGTAATGTAGAAGGGCCAAGAGGAGAAAGGTTTCCATGATAATTTAGAAATCTTTAATTCTTTGTGTATAATTCTTCATTTCCGAGTGTCAAACTGAGCTTTTTTGCACTTCTTCAACAGCAACAAAACAGTTATAAAGGTCTTTCATTTTTGTCTGTCTCTATCTTACATAGAGGTGAATAGGAATCACTCATGTGATTCAGTAGATGTTTTCTTGGGAAGACGTTTAGGAATCAAACATTTTGTAACAGCTAGACATGCAGATCTTCTCAAAATGTGCCATGTAAAACTAATCTCCAGAGTGTACATCATGTTCTTAGTACATTAAAATTAATATTTCAGGAAAAATGTGAAAGGATATTTTGAATTAACATAGAAGAGTAAGTATTTTTATGGTGGTAATATAAAAACAATATAAAGTTTCGAAAGTGGATGAAGTAATATTAAGCAGGAAGATGAAAGCTTAGCTTCAATTTGTTGCCTTTTATAGCAGACATGTATGTTACTAATGCAAAGGTAGAACTTCAGGGGTTTTGTTCCTGTACTATTTTTGCAAACAGTCAAACATACGAATTTTAATAAAGTGTCATATGATTTCTCTCTGATATTCATTGAAGTTGCGCCGAATGGGAGTCCTATAAAACAAAAAGGTAAGAGCTTTGGTAAGAACATAAAAATCTAAATAGAGGAAAAACTTACAATGAGTTTTCCTAAACCACTCTCTTTTAGAGAGCAAGTCCTACTGAGGGGTGTGCAGTTATCAATCCCTTGTGGTAACCACACGGTACTTTCACACACATTAAAACACTCAGCTCTCCTTGGCCAAAGGGACTGCTGCAGGGCTAACCCTGAGCTGGCAAGCTCAGCAGTGACCAGACTTGAGAAGAACTTTGAGAACAGCTGCAGAGTGCTTTAACTAAACTGTTGGAAACTATGTAGATGTATATGAAAGTTTCTTCCAAAGATATCACTGTAGATCATGTAACAAAAATATTGTAAAACTAATTTCCAATAATTAGCATCCCATGACCAACTAAGGCATACGTTCTCATTAAATTCTTACAAACATCCCTTGCATGAATTGTACATCACTGTACTCCAGATCCACTAAAACCATATTAGGTCTAGAAACAGAGACCTGACTACTGATAAGCAACAATTCTGGGCACAGATTTTCAGCCTTCCAAGTTGAGGAAGGACAAGACATCTCTTTCAGGGTTTTCATGTTGTATGTGGAAATAAATACTACTATGGTTTCTCACAATTATATGGATTCATTTCAGGCAAGAAAAATAATGAAGAGACTCACCCACCTGTTCATGTCTCTATTTGGCCACTCATTTTCCTGGCTGTCTTAACTGTTTTTGGAGCTGGCATGGCAGCCTATTTCTACAAAAGAAAAAGACAAAACCAGCTCTCCACAGATTCTGGCAATGAAACACTATTATACTGATGTCTTGGTGACTGAAAAATTGGTGAGAATGGGTCCTGTGGCATGTTACTTTGAACAGCAAGTTACCCGCTGAAATTAAAGGATGTATCTGTTAAAAGTCTCTACTGAGATCTTAAGTGAGATCTAGTGTAATTTTCTAAATCACTTTCCTCTTTTTGCACTGATTTTTTTTATCCTGCATGTTTATGAACTCAGAATTAGAGTTTGATGTTATAATTTTGTAATGGTCAAGATGTTCTGAAGTGCCTTAGCAAGGATGGTCATGCAAAAAAACTTGTCAAAAACAATTACGTGTACTGAAAAAGGACTGTGAAAGTCAAGTAGCGAGAATAAATGAAAGTCAACTAGAGAGAATAAATAAATTTATGTAATAAATAAATAAATTTCAATAAAGTGTAAATGCCATTTAGAACTGCATTACTGTGATATTGTGGACACTAAAATCTCAAAAATTAGAAGTTATCGAACTCTTTTGAAAACTTGAACTCATTTAACCCCACAAACTTCACTGCATCAGACCAGTACTTTCATTGCTCCTTCTGGCTAAATCCTATTACACTTCTAAAACTGCTTCATATTCTTTTCTCAGAAAACTTTGGGACAGAAAACCTTGTCATGTTCATTTTCTGCTATGGAAAACACAGTTCATGTCAGTAAAGAACATTAAGACCAGATATAGATTGTAATTATTTTTCAATTCAATAATGTGATTTTTAACTGTATTATGTTCACTTACATGAATTAAAATATTCTTACCCTGACATTCTTTCTTCTTTTTGTTAATGTTTCTAAATAAATAAATAAATAAATAAGTTTTCTATTAGTATAATTTTCAGCTTCAGCATTTCCTGTGAATCAAGTGAGGGGAAATGGGAAGGGGGGTGCTCCTGTCAGTACAATAACTCTTTTTTCAATAACAAGGAGGGCATCTCTCCTCACCACTTTGAATTCAGCTTGAATAAACACCAACTTCCCATTTTTAAATGCAAGAAAAAGGAACTGAAAACTAAGGAATGCAGCAGATGGTTCTGTACTAGAAATCTGCAAGAGACTAAATTTTAGATGTCAGAAAAACAGTAGTAAGCACCACAAGCTAGCTTTTAAGTGAGTTGTAAATACAATTAAGAAACTAAGCACTTCATGAGAAAGAGTGCTTAGCAGATATCTGTAGGGAACAACCTGCCTTCCCCAGGCTGCACTGAGTCTACTGAGCAAGCTGGAAAGTTGGGAAAAGAAAAAATGAAAAAAGCCCAACTAATGAAGTTGCTTTCCTAAGCACTGAACTCCAGTTTTCTTGGTGTAAATACAACCAAGAGTGTTGGACACTGCTAAGAACGGGTTATTGCACAGTGGTTATGCAGCACATAAGATACTGACCCAAAAAGTGCAACTGGCATGGAGCTGATTGGTCCTGCCAAAGGGGGACCTCTGAAGTACTCAATTCCTCTTTTAGCCTACCCCAGTGTCTGCATTAATCTTTCTCCACCACTGTAGCCTGGATGAATCCTCACAAGTATCCATTTATATGAGAGGAAGGAGAAAGCCCAGTTTGAACTAGACCCAGGCTGGCACTTAGACAAATGAGAGAACTGGGCAGGAACTGTGTCCTCCAGGGATTTTCCCTTGAGATTTCTTTTGTCAGAGCAGTTTCATTTTGTTATTTTAGATGTACCTGAAATATAGTTTCACTTAGAAAACTCAGCTTCTCTTTGAGCCCCACCACACTGGTGCTTTGGCACCATTCAGCTCTATGACTTAGAGCTACCCTTGCAAGCCTTGCTCATGCTAAGCCCTCCCTTAATGTGACCTGCAAATAAAATATTCATTATTAAATAATCCATTCAATTCCTAATTTTGCTGTAATCCAGACTGTTTTTTCAGAAAATATTTTTCTCTCTACTTTCTACAGCCAAGCCAACAAGTTTGTCTGATTCTTGCAATAATTTTTCCCCAAGAGTCTTTTTTTAGAAAAAAGCAACCATAGTTGCTCTTCCTATGGCATCTACTGTTCAGCTTCTATATACATCTCACTACTCTCTATTTCACTTCTTGATTTTTTCAATTTTGTTATCACAAGTTCTTTTCATTTCACTGATGCAAATAAACAGAAAGCATAGCAGGACTTGTGAACATTTGCAGTAGAGCTTTGCATCATATTTGTAAAAAACTGGCATGCCAATACAAGTCCTCAGATGAGCATTTTGCTTGCAGGTTAAAAGGAGCTTTTCCAATTTAGCTTGTCCTTGGGTTTGTCCTGAAACAGCCTCATTATGAATTTCTCAGATAGATTTGGGATTTCTCGTCCTTTTACTTGGTAAGGTATTAAAGAATTCCAGGCAAAAGTTTCCTTTCTATTACAGGGAAACTTACCACTAGACTACCGTGTTGAACATCTTCACTTATTTCAGTCTTTGACAAGCAATTATGAACAGCCCAGCCCCAAACTGGGATCAAATAAGGCAGTGTAATGATGCTAAATTTGCCTCAAAGTGAGCAAGAACTCATAATGCACTGAAAACTGCAGTTTCTGTAAAATTTGCTGTCTTTCTTCTACATAAATAGTGCAATGTCACAATTGCACTGGAATTCTGTCTCCATTTGTTTCTGAGATGTTAAAACTGAGAGTTTTGATTTATGATTTTTCACTGGAGATTTCTTATCCCCAGTTCTCAAGTTGTTTTTCCAGGTCTGTCCTGTGTAACACTCCAACAACTAACCTGTATTAATATTAACAATATCACAGAAGATGACAAAGATCTTCACCTCTACTTACATGGATGGAGACTTCAGTTTTGGAAGGGACTTGCTCTCCAAAGAGAGCTGTGTTTACAGTGTGCACTCTGGTTATTTCAAAATACCATGTGACAGGACGTTTCCTTATTTAGAGTGGAGAGCTTTATCCATCAACCCTTTGACACAGAGAAGGACCAATTACTATCTACAGAGGGAAGGATTTTTATAGGTTGCCAATCTTCTAATCCAACCTTTGGTAGAAGAATGAGATACAAGTTACATTTGCAATGAGTTTCTCCAGGTTTCTAGTTTTCCTTTTCCTCATGCAGCGTTCACTACAGTCATCAGGTAAGTTTCTCGTTAGTTTTGAATTAAACTAGATATGAAAATGCTTTACCTTGGGCAGCTTTACAGTTTTAATGCATAGATTGATTATTTTGTATGTTTTGTCAGATTTGATACATGATCTAAACAGTATGTTAGGTACTCTGGCATTTCTCGATTCACAGAATAAAAGGGGGGGCGGGGGGTGTAGAGATGATAGAAAAATTGAAGTAAAAAGAGAAGGATCTTTAAACTGGAATTTCTTTCTGTGGAAATATTAAATCAGATGGCATTGTGTGGGAGTAAAATGAAAGATGAGGGAGCATGGATCTCTTTGCATTTACCTTTCTCATCACACCAATGAGAATTGGTTGAGGGCTTTACATATCTACATGATTGCTCTGTGAGTTTCCCTTTCTGCCCCATGACATGAGGTATGAGAAGGAAGAACTGGCTCCTCCCCTCCAGCCTCACCAAAGTGGAAGAACAGTTCTACTCTGAAGATGTTTATCACTTGTTGGGTACAGTTATAGAGAGAAATGATAAAGCAGTAGTGTGTGGAGAACTGAGTGGAGGAATGAGTTTGCATGAATCTGAGACTGAAAGTCTATAACAGAAATTTCATTATAAAAGAACATTCCCATGATACTGTAACAGTTTAAAAATATGAAGTGTTGTTAACCTTAAAGAACCTGAGTTCCAGATAAATATGCAAGACTTCTCCAAGCGGAAAAATGTTCAACTGAAACCTAAAATTTTCACTGTGTAAATATGCTCATGACAATCTGGTCCATATATCCTTTAGCAGAAAAGACACTTTTTTTCTTTCAACAGTTAAGGAATAGATGGGGTGAAAGAGTGATTATGGATAGAGTAACCAAGCAAATAAAGCAAACTTACTGAGATGTGCAGAAAACAAAAATGCAGGGAACTCACTCTAGTTTCAGTTCTTGTAGTTTTTCTCTCATCAGGAACCACAATGTATCACCAACTTTTCATCACAGAATTTGACTTGCCTACAGTGTATATATATATATATCAAATTCTAACCACAGTATTTAAACTTCTTATTTTACTAAAACATTTTATTTAAAATCTGCAGTTGCACTAAGGAGGAAATTATAATTAAAAATATTAAAGATTGCGTAAGTTCTCAATATAGACATCCAAATATATAATAGATAGATCTATTACTAGAAAGTTAGATATATGATTTTATTATTATTATCATGTCCTCTTAAGACTTTTTTTCTCCCTAGTTACTTTTACATTACGAGGAAATGCCAATGGACAGCCTTGTGTATTCCCTTTCAAATACAAAGACAAGCAGTACAATGAGTGCACAGATGCTGGCAGGTCAGATGGGCTGCTCTGGTGTGCAACAACTGCTGATTTTGATGCTGATAAAGTGTATGGATTTTGCCCACTAATAAGTAAGTCTTGCATTTTATTAATTAACTTGTCAGGAAGTTTTGTTGAGAAAACCATCTCTTGAGCTGCTAGGCTTTTTATGAGCTACCAGCTGCACACCAGCCTGACTGACCCTGTTAGAGCACCCAAATGAAAATCACCTGACTGGAGACTGGTCCCAATGGCCAAGAGCTCTCTGTGGTGAATGCAGAGGAAGAGGTGCCACCAAAGAGTGGTTCAGCCCAGAAAGCTTCTGACTCAAATGCTGGAGGTGATTGTTTCTCTTTGTGAACCAGAGGAGTGAAGAGTCTCTTTTATGGGACATAATGCATGGCATGAACAGCATGAATTTAGAGATCGATCTTATTACTTAGACATTCATCTTCATTTAAAAAAACTCCTATTTCTCCTCATTCCTCAGGCATTCTCCATAGGTCAATTCTCACTTAAAGTGCTATTTTCTAGTTTTTTCCCTCCAATTTCTTACTTTGTTCTATTATCCTATTGCCACCCTACACAAAAATATTGCTGTGAGGTTTATCCTCCTCTCCTGACTTTGTTCTGTCTTCTGCACTGAATATATGTTTGGATCCTTCCAGTTCAACACACAAGCATTGGTCTCACCAGTGGCCTTCGCAATAACAGCATTTTCACCAGGTTTTGTGAATTGCTTTGCAAAGACAGCAGCTGAGCTGTACACTGGTGCCACAAAGATTTCTTTTAATGTTTCTCAAGCTGCCAAAGGCCACGTTCTGTTATTTTTGGAAAAGACTGATTCTCTTGATGGTGAGCTAAGAGGGAGTTCCTACCCATCAGGCATGAAGAGCCTCCAGGGTCATAGTTCACCTACACACTTGCTTTTCTCCTCTAACTTCACTCTGGAATCTCTTTATTTCAATAAATGGATATGTCTGGTTTACCTAGAATTACATTTGCAGTATGAGAAATTTTAAAAGCGACTATTGGGAAGCAATTCACTCATTTCTAGAAGCACAGAAATTTAAAATAATATTTTTAATTAAAATATAAATTTTTTTTCTAATTTGATGCCTAGACTTATTAGATTTTTCTGATGCATCTTTAGAGATTTTGCACTATTGGACACACTATTTTCTTTTAGTTGGTATATGTAAGTCCACTAGAGCACTCATCTATTTCACTTTTTCCAGATGACACAGAAAAGTTTTGGACAGAAGATGTTTCAACTGGCATTCACTACCAGATAAACTCAGAATCAGCTCTAACATGGCACCAAGCAAGGAAAAGCTGTCAGCAGCAAAATGCAGAACTACTAAGCATTACAGAGGCTCAGGAGCAAGCCTATATAGGAGGTAAAAGGATAGAGAACAAGATCTTGAAATAAGCTGTGCTGAAGTTGCTGCCTTGTCGGCTGCCTCAGTGAAGAAAGAGGGCAGCGTGTCAGGGGTGGTTCGGCAGCCACCAAAAGGGAAATGGTCAGAACTGCCCTTCCTCTACCTGGGGTTTTTTTATGAAGCATTGATCACAAACCTCTTTGGGAGTGAAATGTCCCCATGCCAGCATTGTGCTCCAGATGAGAACTCCTGCAATTCCTGCAGTCTGTCCCAGGGGAAGGGTTTCCTCTGCTCACCTTTGTGCAAGGGTGCTCATTCCTGACCCGGGACTATGGGCTGGTCCTGTCATTTACCTTTTTCCACTGTGTTTCAAGGATTATAAATATTTTCAGGAGAACATATGATGATGGTTAGATTGGTCCTAATATGGGTATATTTGCATACACGAAATTAAAATAACTCCAGTGGATTTCAGATTCAGGTATCAGGGCATCTGTTTGGTTATAAACAGTGTAAAGGAGGCTTTGAAAAACTCCCATAGAGAAAAAAAAAGCTTGAAAAAACTTATTGACACATTGACATTTACTTTTACTCCATGAAATCTGTTACAGACAACTTTTAGCAAAATTCCCTTATCAAAATCAAGGCTTTTATACATATGTTGTGTTCCAATGAAACCAAGTGAGAAAAATAAATTCTTATTTAAATAATGGAATGAGATGTTAATTTGCCCTACTAAGATCTCTGGCAAATCATTATAGATTCATTTACAAATTTTACTTTTTGTAATTAGTGCATCTCAGTAGTGCTGAAAGTACTGGTTTGGGGCTTAAACTAAGAAATATGAATTTCTTACTTTACACCTAACTTCTCTTAGATGATCTTACTATGAGTAAGAATAGAGAGATACAACTGAGGGACTTTCTTTTCTTCATTTAGAGCTAACTAAAGAATTTGGTTTTGGCTTCTGGATTGGACTGAATGCTTTGGATTTCAACAGTGGATGGCAATGGGCTGGGGGCAGCCCTTTCAGATATTTAAACTGGGCTCCAGGTAAGAGATGTATTTATTTTATAATCTTTGAATTAATTCTGATAGGACACCAACAAATAAAAAGTGCACTAGTTAACTGTATTTATGGAAAGCCCGTTCTAATTTACAATAGCTCAAGATCTAGATCCCTGTTTTAGGACTAACACTTCCAGATTACGAAGTTCACAGTGGGTATCAGTTATAGCATATTATTCTATTGTCTTATCTAGAGAACTTGTTTATGAAAGCAGAGTCATTTGGAGTGATACATAACCCTACACTTCAAAGATCAGAGTTTTCTATAACATGTTGTCCACAAGTGTGAATATAAGTCAAATCTAGCAAAGATAGCACAATATTTAGCAAACAATGGCACTATGTTGTTTGGAGAAATTCTAAACACTATTGAGAAATTTAGGGAACCAGCTTATAATTACTCAACAGTTTATGCACAAGTGCACTGGTCCACTCCAGGAAGGGAATGGGGGTGGGTTTATGGTGTTCCTCACACAGGGCGACTTCTTCTCTTTGTTTCTTGGGTTTTTTTGGTTCAGCATTTGCTTTGTGCCATGAGTATTCCAAGCTATCTCCTGACAAAAGGTGTTAAAGGAAAAATTATACTCTTTAAGTTTTCAAAAGCTGTATCAGGAAATTTCCCTTGCTGCTTACAGAGGTTTGTACACACAGAAAAGACAAAAACTATTTCATAGGAAAGCAGGACTGTAAAACTATGGAAATATACTGGAAGGATAATATAACTTAAAACTTCTAAAATTTGGAAGTCTTTGACACAAGATAAAGGTCCAGTTTCAGCAGTTCTTTCTGTAAGAACCAGAGTGTAAGGAAAAGAATTAGACATTTCCCAATACTGTCCGGATAATAAAGCCAATGGAGGGTCATTATTTCACTCTCAGTGTATTGACTAAAGGTAGCATCCAATAAACTTCAAGGTGGTTATCCTGTAGGGAAGGGCTTCTTCCTATTAGTGATTCAAAGAATCATAAAAAGCAGATGTATCCACTGGTAATATGATGTTTCTGTTAATATTTTTTATTCATGTCTTGCTGTGAAATTCTATTTTCTCTCTTACTTAAAGGAAGTCCTTTCCTGCTCCCTGGGAAAATCTGTGGACTGTTGAATCCCAAAAAGAATGCTAAATGGGAAAACCAAGCATGCAACCAGAGACTAGGCTACATTTGTAAAAAGGGATCCTTCAGTTCAAAGCCTGACATTATGCCTGAAGGTAGGTTAGTCAAATAAAAAGAAGGGGTTTTATTACTTCTAGGAAGAGGAACTGGTATGCAACATTATTTTTCAACAAAGATGTTAGAAATCTTCAAAAAACACAGCTATACACAACACGTAGACTTTTATATGCTGCCTTTTTTCTCCCTTTGTGTATTAAACATTCATAGGAGAATATTATTATTTTGTTCCATCAGTCTATCATTCATTCTTGTAAGATAGATTGTAGATGCTGTGTTCATGGTAACCCAGTGCCAAAAGGCAAAATTGCCTAGAATATGGTAGAAGTATTATTCTCATTTGCTCCAAATGAATAACTGCAGTTACTCATATAGTCATGAAAAAAGTCCTCCTCTGTCTGATGTGTGCAGCTTGAAATGTTGTGATTTCATATGAGCAGAGAAGTAGCAGCAACACTGACACAGACCTTGTTGCATCCGTGGGCCCCCCCAATGCACCTGCACAGCTGTGAACATGCCCCATGAAAAAGGCTGCACTGGGAATGTTGCAAAATCTACTTTTAAAGAACGAGTTATACTAAAGAAAGTAGAGAAATAAAATTAGAGAATATTTATTCCAGTATTAACCTTGAAAAGGAAACATAGGAAGAAAAAGAAATGTTTTTAAGAATTTAAGTTATAAAAAAGCCATTGAGAAGTTACACAAAGTCCCCACTAATTTACAAAGTTTACTGACCTGCAATTCTCAGAGAACTGCTTCCTGTTTTTCCATACCTGAAAAATATGTTTGTTTGTGAGAAACCATAGACCAGAAGGCAGAGCCAATGTGAGTCACCTCAGCCAGTGCAAGACCAAGTGGCTCTGGGGGACAAACAGAGGAGAGGCTGATGTCTTTGTCCTCTCTTTTCTCACAGATCATTATTTCAAATTGCATTTCTGAAACAATGGGGACATTTTTCAGCAGTTCTCTTTTTAAGGAGAATTCATTCTATTTACATATTTAGCATCCTGTGCCTTAATGATATTTGCTTTTAATTTGAATATATTTTGTATTGTCAACTACATTTTTATGTTTATTCATATAGTCCCATTTTTGTAAAGAGTACTCAAGAGACCTCAGTCTACTGTCCTTTATTTTCCTCTTGTTCTGAAAAATTGTGTTCTGATTTTAGGGGAATTGAGGCCTGTTCAGTGCACAGATGAGTGGTGGCCGTATGCAGGTCACTGCTACAGCATTCACCGGGACCCCAAAACATGGGAAGATGCTCTGTCTTCATGTAAAAAGCAAGATGGAGATTTGGCAAGCATCCACAGCATTGCTGAACACAGCTTTCTAGTGTCACAGCTCGGTTACAGTGAGTATATATGTAGGCCTCTATTTCATTTGCCCCATCTGTGACATAAAAGCTGAACTTCACATTAAATATTAATGCTTTCTCTGAAATATCAGAAGTGAAAGACTGACTTAAACTTACCATGCTCTTTTATGTTGTTGCTACTGCATAAATACAGAACTATATCTATGTTTATCAAGAAATAATCCATGTTGTAAAACATCATAAAGGAGGGAAAGAAAACAAAAAAAAAGGAATTCTTTTCAGATACACATAAAGATGTCTAAGAATTGCACTTTTAGCACCTATATTCTATTTACAAGGCTCTATTCTATTTACAAACCTAAAAGATAAGCTTCTTGCTGAGGTTCAGACCTCTTGCTGGTGCTAACCTCTTGTTATAATCCTTCTTAAGAAAACATTATCTTTTAACTTCTGATAATCCTTGCGTCTGTAGTAACCAGTCCTGACACTGCAGATTCTGGCCTTGGTGAACACACCTGATTGGCCAACAAAAGTCCTCTAATATACTGGCAGCTGTTTTCATGGCTTGGACTCAGTATGATCTCCTGGTAGGTGGGACACCCACAGCCATTCAAAGCCTTCATGCTCGGGACCATTTTGTTGTTCTGAATCACAGAAAGTCTGCGAAAATCTCCTGCCTGCTATAAAGAGCCTTATGTTCATTAAAATCAGCATTTCTGAATGGAACCTGATGATTTTTCCACAACATCTCTCTTATAGAGATATGAGAGGAAGCAGTATTTTTATAAAAGGACAAGGACCACCTTTTGCATACCTCGTGCCAAATATATCTGCCCTGGTAGTTCTGCATGTGGAAATGTTCACCACACAGTGGAGAGTAACCAAACCTATTTCTTGTCATGCTTCAGAGCCAACAGAAGAGCTGTGGCTGGGTCTGAACGACCTGAAGGCTCACTTGTACTTTGAGTGGAGTGATGGGACCCCCGTGACGTTCACCAAATGGCAGCGCAGGCACCCCACCAACACCAACGGCCTGGAGCACTGCGTCACTATGAAGGGACAGGTGTGACATGCACTCCTTCTACAGCCATGCAAATTACTGACTGCATCAACCCAAAATCACTTACTTCTGTGCTTATTCCCAGATCATTCTTTATATTATCTTGAAATAGTTTTGCTCCAAGATTTGGTATCAGCCAGAAGACAAGTTCAGAGGTCAGGAGACACCAGAAGGAGAGGAAGAATTTTCTTAGTACTCCCTTCTGGAATTCCTTGTCTGATGAAAATTCTAATCCAGAAATTTTACATTAAATTCTTTCCCTTGATTTCAGCAAAGAAAAAGTTTAAGCTCTGGGAGAGGAATAGGGATGAACTATGTGAGTACCATATGTGCCATTTGCATACCTCATATTCCAATCAGAGAGACAATTTTCTCCCTCAGTGTCACATCACTGAGACATGGCATCGATGCACAGAGACCTGGCACTAGGGCAGGTTTCTTCAGCTGTCATCTACTTGCCAGAAAAGTAATGTGAAATTCTGTAGTATTTCTGACTGCTTGACTCGCAAACCTTATCTTCTTGCAAGACATGATTGTTTGATACATTTACCTGCATGTGCATGCACATGTATGTATACAAAAAATGTGTCATGAATGTTGAAAGAAAAAAATTGAAAATGATGGTATGAAATGCATGCTGTTATTGAGAAAAATTTTATGTCATAGAATAATGTTAATGTTTGCCATTTTTAGGCACCAAAAGAATTGATCCTAAACCAGATTTTATGGGGGAGATGAGGGGAAAGCTCTTCTTAAATATTATTATTTAAGAATAATAAATATTATAATAATAAATATCATAAGGCTATATTTTTAAAAAATAATCAGTCACATTCAGATTATTTGATGGATAAAATAGTTAAATTTACTGCAACACTATCAGATGTGCATTAGTTTGATTTAATTCATTTTTTTCTATCAGTGTAGTGAATTAATCCTTCTCCAAAAGTAGATCCTATTAGCCCCAGATGAGATGGATCTTTGCAAACCCTTTCATTTAAAAGTTATGATAAGAAGTAATGTTGAGACTTCAAAATGCTAATTTCCTTCTTTCACCTCAAAACAGCACTAAATGAATCTCCAGCTGACCTTGTGAAGAGAAAAAACACTAGTTGTGCTTATGTGTGCCCTTTCTTGACATTTGTTCTTTCTCACTGGTATTCTAGGATGGATACTGGGCAACTGATGTTTGTAATAAGCAACTTGGTTACATCTGTAAAAAGAAGCCTTCATCACAATCCTCTGAAAAAGAGACAATCAAGGACCTAGGCTGCCAGAAAGTAAATGCTCTCTCATGAATAATGATCTTTGAAGAAATGTACAGGAATTAATTTACTAGTTCTTGCTTCTTTTGGATACCGTCTTTGTATATTATAGAAAATCTACTGTTTGTACAACCTGATCTCTTCCTGCTAGCAGTTTACTAATATATGAGCATTTTTCATTTTTGCTCTGAAAATTTTCAAGAAAATTGAGATTCATTTAGGTGTATGTGAATACTGCCTTGCCCTTCATTCCCAGATGAGCCACGCTGTGATTCAGAAAACCATTTTGTCTGTATTGGTCAGCAGAGATCTCTGTAAGAGCAGGAAGAAGTGGGGTTACTGTTTTACTGATATTCCTCCTTTCCACCCTCCCTGAAAATGAGCACTGTCTGAATTCCTCTTGGCCCAGAAAATCTCCACACTCTTTGTGCTTGGGAGTGACAGGAGAAGTTTTGAGGGGCTGTGCTTATATGTGAATTCCTTTCTGTACTGCAATATTTTGGTATTTCATTATGTTTGATTGTGTAGCTCTGGAAAGCTGGAGCTGCAGGGCCCCCTGAATGAATCACAGGCTCTTTATAGGCTCAGTTTGCATAATCTTGACCTTGAGCCCTGGAAAACCACAGCAAATAGCACAGCCACAATTCTCTTTGAAAAGTCATGTATGCATAAAAGAGGTGAAAACTAAGATCTTAATGTCATCCCTTAAACAAAAAAGCCTCCTGTAGGAGTGGAAAAACAATAAATTATTTATTAATAGATCTGCCCAGTCTCATCCTAGTTTTAAACTCAGTTGCAGCAAATTAAGTATTGAATATTTATACACACAAGAACAGAGAAATTTCTACATTGAAGTCTCTTTCCATTGCATATTAAAAATCTTATGTTTGTCACAGGATTGGAAAAGATATGGTTTTCACTGTTATTTGGTGGGTTCGGCCCTTCTGACCTTCTCAGAAGCAAATAAGACGTGTGAACAGAGCAAAGCTTATCTAGCTACGGTGGGAAGCAGGTGGGAAAATAACTTTTAAAAATCAATGCTTTAAATAGAGAAACTTGCAAAACTTTTTGATTTTTTGAACCTGTCAAAGTGTTTTATCAGCACCTTTCAAAAAATTTTATAGTAGCAAGACATGCAAAGACTATCCATGCAGGAAAAATGAACCCTAAACAAACAGCTCAGTGTTGTATGGCTATACTTAATCCATTATAGCAATTTTCAAATTTGGGATCTTCTTGAGTTAAACAGTTTCCCCTTATCTTTCAATTCATAATTAAAGCAACTTCTGGCTTTGGTGGGGGTTTTGGTTTTCTTTTTGTTGTTTGGTTTGGTTTTGGGGGGCTTTTTGGTTTGCTAGGTTTTTTTTCTGTTCGAAAGTAGATACTGCAATTTTTACCTACTTTATAACAGATGGTCTCTCATTATGATGGGGAAGCTTAAAAAAATATTTTCCTAAACTACCAAATTCTGAAAAAATGTAGGAAATCTTCCCCAGAACCTGGCCTCTCCTACAGCCAGAATGTATCATCTCTAATCTACCTACATCCCTGTCAGGCTTCAGAGATGTCATGGCCCCTGAGGAACATAACTGTCCTCAGAGGTGATGGGTAGCAAAGCTGACAGCTTGGTCCTGTCTTGGTGGTCTGTTTGAGGCACCTCAAAAATTTGGAAAGACAGTGAAAAGAGTAGAATACAACTAGAAGCCCACGTGAGCAGGAATTGATGATGTTTCAGATGCCTTCAGCCGTAAGGAGAGCGTTGCCCCTCATTAAATTAATTTGACTGCAGTTTAAAGACTACCAGGGGTTTGCCTGAAGTTCACTGAGGAGCTGTTCTTTTGGGGTCATGTTAAAACTCCTCTGTTTGTATCATTTAGATTAATATTGCACACTAACAGGCTGTGAATGAACATTGTTTCCCATTGCAGAAATGAGCAAACCTTTCTGATTAGTCTGACGGGGCTGAGGTCTGAAAAACATTTCTGGATTGGTCTCTCTGACACAGAAGAACGAGGGAGTTTCAGGTGGACCAATGGAGAAACACCTCATTTCACACACTGGAACACAGCAATGCCAGGTAAGCTCTGCATGGGCTCAACCTCTGCGACAGGAGTGCAGCTGCAACTCACATGGGTGTGCGCTTTCATTCCCCTGTTCAGAAATTAGAGTGGGCACTATGTTTTGTGCCTGTAGCTGTAGGTGGCCAACACCATCAGACCTGTGCCTGACCCCAGTGCAACCAGCACTGTCACAGCTGAGCTACAGGTGTTGATGTAAGTCAACCTCCTGCCCAGGTGAGCAGAGACAGATTTTAATAGGTTGGACTGAAGGCAATACCATGCAGGAGCTAACAAGGTCCATGGTATCGTATTATTTTTACCATTTTTAACACCACTTAACAACAACTCATCAGCTTCAGAAAAGTTATTCTGGACAGTTTTTTGACCCACAATGTGCATATATGAGAAATGAGCAGTGAACCCGCAGTAGTTTGGCATTTCAGCAATACAGCTTAGCAGCTGTCTGTGAGCTCTTGCCTTCTCACAGCTAGTTATGGCTTAAAACAAAGCTGTGGTACCTGACATCAGCCTTCTTGAAATTGAGTTACCAGGATATTGAGAACTCCGATGTACTTGTCAAGTCATGTATTATGTATGGAAATATAATCAAGAGCCATTTTCCCTGTGATTTCCCTGGAGTGGCAAGATAAGGAAGATTTGTTTTCTGAAGTTGCATATCTCTGGTTTTGGTAAAGTTGCGTCTGTGGGACTCATTGGCACATATCTGGCCTCAGACAGGTGGTGTTAAAAATGGTTTTATAACTAGGATATTTTTTAATCTGCATAATCTGCATCTTTCTTTTCCTAATTTTCAATGAATAAAAGCATTTCTTAAATAGCAGTTAAGGCTTTGGTTTTACTCATTTCTTTTCCACATCACAAAGGGAAAGAGCAAGGCTGTGTTGTCATGGGACCTGGAATTGCAGCTGGATTATGGGATGTTGTTAACTGTGAGAAGAAATCAAATTATCTTTGCAAACAGAGGGCAGCAGGAGTGCCACCTCCTGCTCCTCCAGAACAGGTCTCTGCGGCCATGTGTGCTGAAGGCTGGGACAGAGCCTCCCGGGGAGACTCATGCCTCAAAGTAAGTGTGTGCCCACCTTCACTGGGACCCTCAGAATGGGGCACACCAGGGAACAGTGCCAGGTCACCATGATGCTGGGGCATTATTTGGGAATTATCTTCTCTTTGGTATTCAAGGCAAAAAATCCATCAAATGTAAGGAAAAGTCAACAAAGGAAAATTATGAACACAGAGTACTAGAAATATGCTCTCTTTTATCTAAATTCCAGGTGATAATCTCACCTAATTTATTTGCTTCCAGGAGTATGAACTTCAGACAAAACATAGTATTACATCTCAGGAGTCTCATTTGCATTCGACAGTGTTTCTGAGAGAAAACATGTCCCTCTGACATTTTCTCACACAGTCTGTGATACTCATAGCAATGCTTTTGGGTCTGGGTTTAGTTGGTGACTCTTCAGCATTTTGAGCATTCTCTTGATTTAGCTAAAAATGCCTTAAACAGCTCTCCTTTTTGCAAAGGAGAAAAGGAAAGAAAAGGCAATATATATCAAGTAAATAAATATTTAGCATTGTTCTTCCACATCTTTATATAAGTCTGGTCTCTCTTTCCTGGGACTCTCTGCCTGTTGGGAGACCAGAGCTGATTCTATTCCTGTATTTACAAGGGTCTGTGCTTGTAAATAATGATATGATTATTTGGTTCTGCCATTTACCAAATTGTTAATTATAATTTCCATAAAATGTCAAGCATTTAGTCTTGTTAAACATATCCTTAGTCCAAGAATGTATGTTCTTCATGGCAGAAACTGTATTTTGTATTTGTATGCTTGCACCTCAATACAAAATTCTCTTCCTCAGCTGGGGTCCACACTTGGCCAAACAGCTTTCTACATTGATTCTGTCTTTCCTGGTCCAAGTCACTGACATCTCCTTCCCCTTCTTTTTCTCATAAATCTCCTGCTTTCTACTGCGAAACACCATGGTTGAGTTTTTCCATCTTTTTTTTAACCTTTCAGTGGGCAAAGTTCCTGATTAGTTTTTCTCTGCATATTCTCATACCTTTTTTTCTCCTCAGATGCCTATTTTAAAATAGATGATGCTAAGAAAAGAATATTTACACTTCACATTTTTAATATTTAGAGGCATGGACAGGTGTCACATTGTTTCACTCAGGAATAAAGAGGTGCTAAAATGATGTTGATTTTTGATTACATACATTTTATAAGCTTTACAAATTTACTAATTTATTTTTACTTTTTGTTCTCAACAGTTTTTTGTGAGAGAGGGAAACCAAAAGAAGTCTTGGTTTGAAGCTGAAGAATTCTGTAGAGAAATAGGTGGAAATCTGGTCACAATCAATACAAGAGAAGATCAGATTTTATTATGGAAATTAGCTTCGTGAGTACTTGCATAAGGATTCCTGTTTAATGTTCATGCTATGTTAAATAAAAATTACTTAAAACATATCTGGAGCTGAACAAGTGAGCGAATAAAAACAACTAAATTTAAATTACATTGATACGAGATTTTCTTCCGGAAATAGCATCCTGTAACATTGCTTTTTTTAAAAAAAAAAACAAACTAGAGTATTTCAAAGAGACTTAATATTTTGGTAATTTTCATCACAGGTTTCAGTAATGCTGCTCTCCAGATCTTATCAATTTCTAGCATGTTAGTTGCTCTCCCTAAAGGGAGAAAATAAAATATTCATCTCTAACTGGCATTTTGTAACTGTCTGCAATTCTTCTTTAACCAATTCATTCAAAAATCCCTTGAGTTACTGTGTAATATAAATCAAAATTCAAGGACTTAATGTGATTTTTTTTCTGACTATAAACTGAAGAATCCTGAAATCTGAGTAATTCATTTTAATTAACCTTTGGGATGTTGTTAGCTGTGCGAAGACATCAAATTATCTTTGGAAACAGTGGGCAGCGGGAGTGCCACCTCCTGCTCATTGCTCATCCTGCTCCTGCACATTGTAAATTTTATGTCTTGCTCATGATGTATGTTACTGTGACATTATTTCCCCTCAAAGTAGACCAATATTCTGATTGTATTGCAGAATGTCAAGACATGTCAATGACATACAATATACAGCTCTTTAAGCAAAACTGTTTCACATAGTGGAGAATTGAGGCTTACTTCCTGAAACAGGTTTAAAACTTCCCTGTTAAGAAGTTTTTGTGACCTCACCCTTCTTAATTTTAAGTATATTTTAGTATTGTGATCACCTGAATCTGGTTTTATTTGTCTGTTAACTCTCTTTGCTTTAGAGTATAAAATATTTGTGGAAGGAAATCTTTGTGTTACGCAGTGACTGAAATAGTAGTTTATTTGGTCCATAGGCATGACAAGATAAATAGCATGAAATATTAACTAAATTACTTAGGAAGTGCAAAGAAGCAAATGAAAACAGTTGAAAATCAATTTCACTATTTTCATTAGTAAATAAACATCTATTTATGCTTTACTTTTGCTAAAGCCTCTGTCTTTGATGTCATACTACAACCATGAGCTGTGCTGCAACCACAGAGACAGGAGCCTGAGCTGGCTCTGGGGCGCATAATTTTAACTTATTTTTAAATACGAGAAGTCTTAGCCCAACACAGAGCACTCTCAACTCGCTGACAGAGTGCAGGGAGTGAGCTTGGCTTGGGCCACAGCTCCCAGTTCAGTGTGACAGAAAGCAGGATGTTTCTGTGCTTTTCAGGATTTATATCCCAGCCTCTCTTTCTATGCTTATATATCTATATTGTATGAACTATTTTAGGGATAAAGGACTGAACACTCAGGCTTTCTGGATCGGTTTGTTTCTCTTAAATCCTGATGAAGGATTTGCCTGGATTGATGGCTCCCCTGTGAGTATTTATTTGCTGGATATTAATTGACTTTCTGTCTTTTAGAAAATATATACTTTAGAATATATACTGAATAGCTGCAGTGCACTGTCTTAACATAGTGTTTCATCCCTGGTACCATGTTATACCCCACCTTTGACAGTCTGCACCCTTGGACCTCCACAGCCTCCCAAAATGGGCCCTGCTGTATGGCAGTACAGGGAAGTTCAGCTGCCAACTTTCATGAAACAAGATAAATGTGACTCCCTCTGCCTATCAGTTTTTCTTTTATCGAACACATGGTTTTCTACTCCATGTAGTCTCTGCACCTTCTTCAGGGAGTGGTGGGGAAAGTAACCTGATCAACATGACCTTCACAGCCCTCTCAGGTCTGTTTGAACTCCTATTGATCCCATAAGAAAGGTACTTGAGATGATGAGATACTGAAATTGTGTCACCATGGCAATCTCAATTGCTGCTATTCAGCTCGAATCACACAGTAATTGATATGTATTTCCAACACAGGTAATTTATGAGAACTGGGAGGAAGATGAACCCAACAACTATGAAGAACTTGAACATTGTGTTATGTTTAATAGATCACCCCAAATGCGCTGGAACGACTTGCGCTGTGATCATTTGCTTAATTGGATTTGTGAAACAAAAAAAGGTATTATTACTTTGCTATTTAATTGAAGCAATAAACCCAAGCTTAAAAAGCAAATTTTGTGGATTTAAACAAATTGAAAAGAAGAAAGACACTGGGAATTGTTCATTTTAAAACCAGTTGCAGTGAAGGCAACACATAAAGCATGCAGAATGAATTGAAATATTTCTCTTGTCCTTGGATGCAGGAAGCTGGAGTGTCTCTATTACTTCATCTCTAGTTTTATCTCTCTCTGCCATGGGTAGAATAAATTTGTGAAGCAAAGGTACTTATCCTCTCTCTTTTTATCTGTTCTCTCTCTTTCTATCTGCTTCAGGCTTACCCAGGATAGCTGTAGGTGCAGGACATTAGAGTTCTCTCTACCAAAGTGAAAAAAGCTTTGCTTCCCACTGTGAAACAACCAATGAGAACCAATAGAGGGATCAGTTGCTATAGGAACCAGCAACTCTGAAAACTCAATCTGATCAAAAGTGGAGGCTGGTGTAACCTTGATGGGCTCCTGCGTCCACCAGCTTTGCCTGGAAAGCAGGGCCCCAGTGACAAAACTCCCACACCTGGTGCCAGGCTGCCAAAATAGACCTGATAGATGTTGGAGTGCCCACCAGCATGAGGTGAACATGGGATCTGTGTGGGCTGAAGAGCTCAGGTGACAGTTGATAATGAAAGAACTTGTTTTTCTTGCTCAGTCCTTCTACATCCCCACTTCCATATCCCCACTTCCTGGTTGTAAACTGAGTATTTGTATGCATCTCCATGGAGAAGGAGATTTTTAAAACCTTCTTCAAATAAAAAGAAAGTTGAATGCACACAGGGTCACAATAGGAAGGGGAAGGGATAAACAGTTATATAAAAACACTGAGTGTATCTAATATTTGATGACTCTGCCAGCAAAACTCTTGAAGGGTGAATAAGGCACCATGGTAACATTGAAAAATTGCTTAACCAAAAAGGAAGAATCACTGTTCCCTTTTGGTAAATTAGTCACACAAACACACTACTATCCAAGCCCTGATTTCTACATACCAGCTCAAAGCAGCTCATCCTGTGCAGCCCTTTCTGGCACACTGAGAATGCTGCTTTGTATGAATGTGTCTCTCTGCTCTTGGTGAGATTACTCAGAAACCATGACCCCGATCAGTTAATCTTGATCATAGATGACCTTTCAAAAGCAAGAAAAATCAAGAAATTGGTCTTGTAATTGTGAATCTAGATAATGTGATGATCAGCATGAGAGAAGACGTGCTCAGATGTGAATTCCTCATGTTCACATAAGGCACTTATTTACAAAAGAAATGCTAGCTTTCCAAAAACAATGAATGTTACAGTCATGTTAAGATTAAACAATAAAATCAAAATGACCAGAAGTATATAAATTAATAATGAAAATATTGATATAATTTTAGATCTACTGTTCACTAAATAATTAAGAAGAAAGGGTTTAAATGATCCCAAAATAATTTTAGTTGATTTTTCTCTTTTTTTTGGTTCATTCTCATCGAACTATTTCTGTCATTTCCATAATATTGTGTTTCTCTCCATGAAACCACAAAACAAATGGAGCAAACTAAGAGAATTAGAAGTTCAAAGCACAAAATAACAGGCATTCATATGAAAACACAGCTTCCTTTGAGAGGCTATAGCTGGCTCTGGGAATAGCAACAGCTAATTTGCTTCATCCTGGTTCAACCTATAATCAGAAACTTGGGTTTGATATCTATTGGCTCTTCAGGACTCTAGAAAACAGATATTCCTAGTAAAAGCCAAGTCATCAGGAAAGAAAGAATTCATTGACACACTGGATGTTACACCTGACATTAGCAATAACCCAGCATTAAATTTTCAGTACTTGTCGATAGTCTACTACCATGTGGGTAAGCTTTAGAATTAACCATATTGGATTATTTTGTTTTGCTCTAGTCCCAATAATATTAAAAAAATAGAATTGTTAAGTGAGTATCAAATGAAAATGTTAAAACAAATTTTCAAAGTAATGTTTGTTTAATCTACCACAAATTTACTGTGAATCCTGGATTTTTTGATCCAGTTCTTTTGTATATATATTACTGTAAAGTACACATTTTTCACTAGCTAAATTTTTCTTAAATATACACTTAATTTAATATGGCATTATGTGCTCTAAATTCTTGAAATGCATTAGCTAAGTCATAGTTTGCTTGGTGGGTTTGGTCTCTTCCCCTCTATTTTACAAAGCAGGTGAAACTATATTAAGCAAATAATTCTGGAAGTTTTTTTTAATTTGAGATGTTGTTCATGACAATTTTCTATTTTACAGGCACATTGATAAAGCCTGAACCAAACTACAAACTTGGTATGTTTTTTTCCTTTTTCACAAAGATTACTGTATAGTTTTCAGACTTTGTACAGATAAGTTAGGAAAGCATTATATATCATTCTTTATCTTTCAGACTATCAACTCACCAAGGATGGATGGATTATATATGAAAACAAGCAGTACTATTTCAGCAAAGAACATGCCCATATGGAAGAAGCACGGAGAATTTGTCAGAAAAACTTTGCAGATCTTGTTGTCATTGAGAAAGAAAGCAAAAGACGATTTCTGTGGCAATATGTAAGCAGAAGGCCTATTAATTATAGTTGAATTTTGAAGCAGAACAGGTGAAAAAATACAGGGAACATACTAAAAATTTAGCAGGGCTGGAGTCCTGAGCTTGTCCTACGTTACTTATTTATAGAACTATAGATTTATTCAGGACCTGTAAAAAATTACTACTGTTTTTAATAAGCAGAGAAAAATGGCATGCAAATATTAGAGATGCAGCAAAGAATAGTTCAGACCCAGGCTGCTTATCTTTTCTAATATATGTAGTGTTCAGCACAGTGATAATTGCTTTCCTGTCCAGTGGATTCCTCACTCCAGGATGTTCCCCATATCACTGTTGCCTGCTTGAAACCTGAGTATGAACCTAAATTAGTCTTGTGTGAGGCTCAAATTCCAAATAAAAAGGAAAAGAAAATAGCACAGGCATAATTCATAATGAGATTTCAGAGTTTTGCTTGACTTTGAGGAACAGTTTAGCACCTAACTATTACTTGCTTTTATTTTAGATTTACACAAAACACAGAGGAAAATCATATTTCATTGGCTTAGTTGTCAGCTTTGATCAGAGATTCAGGTGAGTAAAGGAAACTGGTAATGGACAACAAATGATAATAATTTCATCTCATCCAGGGAGCATTTCTCTGTGCTTTAATTTTACAAGTTAAAACTGTTGTGCAACTGACTTCTGGATAGTTTTCAGGAGATGTCTCAGATCCAAAGTGTTACATTCTTCTATATTTAAGCAGAGGAATGCATTTTTCTTCCAAATTTGAGAGAGCAAACCCAATAAAAATTCATGGCTAAGATGCAGCTCACTTAATAACTTACAATGCAATTGTAACCCTGCATAAGCAGTGAGGAGAAGCAGCTAATTTTTAGATGTTATTTACCTGATCCACTTTTGACATCAACCTAAGGGTGAGATTTACCCTGACCAGATCTCTAATGTCTACAGAGAAAGCCCAAGAGGTTTTGATAAAATATATACGCAAGTGTTAAATCAAATTCACCCCAAGTGGTTCAAGTTATGTGAGCTGGAAGCAAGAAGCATAAGCAGCATCTACTCCAACAACTTTCTGAAATTTCTAGCAAACTCGTTTTAACACTCCATTTGTAGAAGACTTTTAGCAGGACACCTTTCTGGGATGCGAAGGGTGTCCATTAACTGCCTTGAATGTGGTAGTACCAAACAGATGAGAGCAGCAGCAGTGCTGTAGCTACGTCCTCTCCAGGATATGTAGAGTCTTTGCCCTCTGGTCATTCCAAATACCTTGCTTAGCCCACTGCCCAAACAGACCTTGTGACTAACTGATTGCTGAGATGTCTGTCTGGCAGCCACTGTCCCCTCGTTTCTTCCAGATGGCTGGATGACACCCCAGTGAATTACGTTGCCTGGGCTCCAAATGAACCTAATTTTGCAAATAATGATGAAAACTGTGTGATAATGTCAGAAGATTTTGGTGAGTAAAATAGCAACAAAAAATATTTGGGTAAAATTTAGCATCAAAATCCAAAATGTTTGGTACATACTTAAATTTGAGGCTACCCCACAAAGAGGTAGCTCAACAATATTGATATTTTTTCATAACATGCTCAAGTTTGTAACTGTGTCATCACTTTTAGTAAAGAAACATATTGCAGAGGAAGGAGTGTATTTGGGTAAATGTGTTTCATTTGTGCTTTATGAATGCCATCTGAGCTTGACTGCTGTAGTGGTTGTACAAGAGTTTTTCTGTATTCTGTAATCGTTACAACTACTATCTGTATCCATTTCTTTACAGGCTTTTGGAAAGACATAAACTGTGCTGTGAAAAATGCCTTTATCTGTGAAAGGCACAATTCAACTTACTCAGGATTTGCTCCTACTGTTCTTCCACCTCTCGGAGGATGTCCTGAAAGTTGGCTTTTGTTTAACAATAAGGTACAGTAAGAAATCTCAGCCATATTTAGCATATCTTCTCTAGGTGAAGAACACAAGTATCCCTTTTATCTCATTAAATAAATTCTCTCTCTTTAAACACCAATTTACTAAGAAGTATGCTAGTTAGCAGTGCAGTGAATTTTCAGGTTGACAAATTTGTAACTAATTTAAAAAAAAGGTGATTTGAACGAGTATAATTATAATTTTTGTAAATGTCAGTGTGCCTTAGACATAGTTAATTTTCTAGTTTCTGGATATTTCTGCCTATTTTAGGCATACTTATTGCATGGAAATTCTGATCCATTATCCTTATCTCTAAATGTAACCCTGTTTTTCTGAGTAACAAAGATGAAAAAATGAAAGGTCACACTTTTCCTAAGTAATCAGCCATCACAGCAACTCATCTTAAGCTGAGTAACACAAAAATGTCAAATCAAATATTAAAGACAAGCGAGCATTGCTTTCTGCTAAGTTAAGCAAAAAAACCCTGGGCATATGAACTTTTAAAAAACCCCAACAAACAAACAACAGAGGAAAACCACAAATCAATTCCACAATGCAACCAATAGGAAAAGTTTTTATGCATTCAAAGGACATGAAGAGGGAGGAGCCATGTCTTTCCTCCCTCAGAAGTAACACAAAAAATATTTTACACTGGTATTCAGAGAAACCATGCATTCAGAAAGGCACTTCTTCCTAACACTGTTCCACTCAAGTGAGTTCTCACATGAGTTTAGGTTTTAGCACTTCATTTGTGGTAAAAAATTGAAAAAACTTGACCCAACAGATTATTACCTGCTGCTCCAAATTATGTTCACAATCAGGAAATAGTTCCAGTCCTTCAAAAATTCTACTTTTCAGTAATTTAATTCCTCAAAAGCTTTTGGCAGTTGTGTGCTCTTTTCCAGCGGTGACTCCACACAATTGTAAGTACTGTGCATATATCACTGGGGTTGGCTGGCTCTTCTTCTTGCTGGCTAACAGAATTTGTGTCTCAGCAGATCCCCCATCTGCGGCTCTTTGCACGCAGGGACTGGCACAGAATTAATCCAAATCAATTGTCTCAATATTCTTTGACACCTGAAACTCTGTCTAATCCTTTACTCTCTCCACAGTGTTATAAAATATTTGGATCCAGAGAAGAAGACAAACTAACTTGGCACTCAGCAAGAAGTGTTTGTAGAGAATTAGGGGGAAATTTGGCCTCTGTACACAACAGTCAAGTGCAAGGTATGACATGTGAGCCTTAAAGCATTTTGTATGAAGCCACATATTTCACCATCTAATGCTGAGGGCTGAACCTATCTCCAGACCTAAATAGCATAACCTATGAAAGAAGACCTGGAGGTGTTTGATCCAGAGGGAAGACTAGAGTGACATATTATGACACTTCCCAAGTTTTGGCAAACGCCTTAAGTGGAAGGAATAGAATAATCTGTTCCCCATGGTCTTGGAAGAGGGTATGAATTGTAATAGTTTATAGTCGTGAAATGCTCACAGGTATTCAAGTTAGACATTAAACAGACATGCATCAGAAATTACACCTCTACAGTTGATGCTACCTTGGGAAAGACAATCCTTTTGAAATCGCTTCTGGCCCTGATTTCTATAATATTTCCAAGAAGCCTAAATAATTTTTATCAAAAAATGTTTTCTTCTTTTTCCCCTCTTTTTTTCCCCCTGAAATCAAACTGCTTCAGTTTGATTACCCATTGTAATTTTTTTCGGTTACCATTAGCTCATAGCCTAAGAATACTGAGGTTGGTATTCCAATATATTTAGAAGATTGGTTGTTGTTTTATTTGTAATTTGATTTGCATGGAATTTAAAGAAAGGAAACTCCTCAGGTACTTGTTATTTTATCTTTTTTCATCTATTTTCTATCAGCTTTCCTCACCTTCCATCTAAAGGATATTTCCAGTGAAACATGGATTGGGCTGAATGATATTAACAGTGAGGGTACATATCTTTGGACAGATGGAAGCGTTTTTGACTATTCAAGGTGGGCCCGAAGTTTCCCACTGAGAGATAAATTCACAGTGGTTGACTGGAAGTTTATTACAATAGAGGTAAATAGAAAAAAATCAGAAAATGCATAACATAAATGACATGCTCAATGTTTGAATAACCAGCCTGACTTCTGTCTCAGCTAAGATCTGATCTTTAATAGCTTAAAGCAGAAGAGAACTGAAATTTCAAAGATCAAATTTTTAAAGCTGTACTCAGAAATTAATAGGCTTGTCTAGAATCTATGCTTATTCTCATTCCTCTGTGAAAGTCTAGAAATGCATTACTGCTAGAATTAATTAAACTTTTTATAATTATATTTTACTGAAAATATTCAGTGTTAGTAGTTGTGATTTTTATTCTGGTTTATTGTTTATCTTTGTATGATGTGAATCTAAATGAAACTTCAACAAATTCAGTACAGATTACCATCAACTCCATAGTAAAAATAACTTCAATAAATTCCAAGGCATTTTAATAAACTGGCAAAAGTTCTTGTAGCAATCTGCCAATGGAAGTACATTTGCTTAAGATATATAATAGAATGCATTTTATTTCCAACAAGCAATACATGAAAAGAGCCAGAAAATTAAAAAAGAATGCTATTGCCTTTTTCTCCTCACACCTATTTCTATTATTTTGATGGAAATTTTGAACTTTATCAGCAACAATTCTATTTTTTATTTTTTCCCTAGACTGATTGTATTATAATGACAAAAAGATCTGTAGATGAGGCAGGATTATGGGAAAATACTGACTGTGAGCATAATAAAAGCTATATTTGCCAGATGGACAGCGGTAAGTTTTATTTTTAACTTTTTTTTTCTTTTTTTTTTCATTTTTTTCTTTTTTTTTCCCTTTCTTTTTTTCTTTTTTTTTTTAATTGTTGCAAGTCATTTACTGAACAATCCAACCATTACGACTCAGAGAAGCCGACCTTGCCTACCCTGCAGACATCCACACCTAAATCAGGTGCTTGGCATGTAGGCACTAAAGACAGGATTCACCTTCTTAACCATAAGAAAAAGGTCCAAACCAGTTTCCTAGAAGGTGTATACCTTCAAAATGCCTATTTTCTCTATTAACAGAAAAGTGTAGTCATCTGTGCTTTACCCAACTATCAGTATAACTGCCTGAATGCAGTTATTTGGCAAATACCATAGAAAAAGACAAATCCCTCCGTGACCTCCAGCTGGGGGTTAACCAAGGCCAATTAAACTGATTAGTTTGCTCATCAGTCTCTAACAAGGTCTTCATAACACAAGAAAAGCAATAGTCAGAAGGTCAAAAGTTGCAGTTTTCTTTGTGAGGCCTTTGGGTGGGAGACACATCCGGAGCACGGCTATACTGCAGAGTCCACAGGAACAAAAACAGGGAACTGCTGAGCAGCAAGTTAAAATAGAGGAAGAAGCCACAGCTGGGTCAGATGATTCACAGCTCTGTCCCATGCAAGTGCAGAAAGCTGCATGAGGATGGCACTAGCAAAAACAATTGCCAGCCTGCCCTCAACAATGACTTAAAACAAAGTTTATGTCTTTTCTTCTATCCACATCACTAGCTCTAGGCCCTTGCCTTCTACTTCTGCACATGCATAGGTACAAACACAGTTTCCTTTTTCACTTCACCCTACAAGGGAAAGATGTAGCAGCAGAGTCATAAAATTTTCTTAGAAAGAAATTATTTTGGGACTCAAGTGGTGCAGAGATCCTGTCCTGTGCTCACGCCTGGGAAAAACTTTAGCTGCACTGAGGTAGGGGGACTCATAGAGAGCTCTGAGGGGAGAATCATAGTGGAACCAGTATTCATATAATTTCATCTGGTCAGTCTGTGTCTATAGATACACACAGCTCATGCTCTGACTCTCTCTAATTCCTGCACCATAGTTTAAAATAATTCCAAATTAACATTAAAATAAATCTCTTCGGTCTTATGTAAGAAATGTTGTTACTTGATGCTTGTGCTGCCTTGCGATATTCATCTGTTACTCAAAAGCAATACTGCTATCCAGCAGCTAGTAATTTTTCACAATTTTTCTCCTCTTCCTTTCAAATTTGTATCCCTTTCCTACAGAGCCGGAACTGTTTCACCCCACAAGTGCTCCAGATTCCGATTTTGTGCATTATGATAACAGCAGCTATTTAATAATTCCTTCTAAAATGAGTTGGGAAGAAGCAAGAAAAGCATGCAAGGAGAAATCTTCAGAGCTTGCCAGCATTTTTGATTATTACAGTAATATATTCTTGCAGCTGCAGGCAGTGCAGTATGGAGAGGCCTTATGGATTGGGCTCAAAAGTAATGTGGTAAGATTAATAAATTCATAGTTGGTAAAGTTAAATGCTGTTACTATTAGCAGGAGATTTGTAGCATGCACAGATTTAGAAACCTAGGACTGGTGGACAGTCTCACATCTTTTGGCTCCATTGATCTTAAACTCCAATTTAGGCAATGGAGAAGGAATGACAACCTTTGGCGGTGCTGGACTGCCTTTACTAGTTCTGTGTGAATCTTGGAAACTTAGGTAAAAATACCAGATAAACTTTCAAACGGCCATTTTAGGACAGGTGGCCTCTACTCAAAGGGTCTAAGATGGGCAGTAGGGTTAATACCTCATGATCATTGGCAGCTTTTTCGTCACGCTTTGGTTCAGAAGGGTTCATAGGCCAAACCACACACCTTTGAACACACACTCTTTGTTACACCTGCTACGTCCCAAAGGTTAAAATCAGTCAAAGCTATACTGTATCAGAAGTAATGAATACTGTGATGCAGGTCCATCACTTTGCAAGGGAACAAATTTAAGTGGTAATCAGTCTTATTAGCTCTGTAACTGAGTAATTGAGCTTCAGCTTCCCTACTGAATATGCAGTTGCTAAATGCACTTAATTTTCGTGTTTCTATTGCATTGTTCTTTGATCTGACTAAACCACCTTAATAATAAAAATTAACTTTTTCGTCAGTAATCATCATCTTTACTATTCGTTTTTTAGTAGTTGTGATTCCACACTGACATATAACATAGCAAAACATGCCTGAAATTGAGTATCCCTATTTATTACACTTGAAATAAATATTATGTAAAAATAGCATTTCCAGTTATATGATGCAGCAACACTCTGATAAAGCCCCTCAGAAGGCTATATTATCTGAAAAAATGAACTTTTTGCGGAATAATACGTATTTCCTCTATTCTAACAGTGTCGTCTCCACCACCAAAAAAAACCTCACATAAATGGTGGGTAGTTACCAAACTTAAAATAAATCCTTCCACTTGCACAAGTCCACAGGGCATCTCTACCCAAACCAAAATAATAGTTTTTAAGTCCACTTGATATCAAAGTTGGTTTTTTAAGTCACAGCAATATGATTTAGAAAACAGCAAAAATTCCATTTTGATCAAGCTTGAATCACCAGATATTTCCTTGGTACTTATAAACAAGCCATCCTTGATGTTGCAGAGTCAAGCTTTGTGGTTCCTCCTGTTCCCCCGGCAGTGAGTGACCTTGCCCTGATGATGCCACTGATGATGGCAAGCTCAGTATGGCCTTGTGTACCTGGCATCTCTCTTGACACAGCTAGACACTGGAAAGAGATCCTATCTTATCTCCCTCTTCCCAATGGCAGAGATATATTGTCTGTGTCTTTTTGCTTTTCCTTGTAACTCTTCTGATTCTTCCTGGAGAAGAAAAAAGGGGAGGAGGAAAGACTAAACAAAGACTCAAGAATTCCTGTTCAATGTATTTCTTTTTTGCTTCTTAAAAAGTCATAATTTTCTCAGACTCCCCATAGTGATTGCTGCTGTTTACTCCTGAATGTTTCTCCTCAAAACTGCTGGAGCTTAGAGTCCTTGTTTTATAGCCAATCTGAAACCCATTTCCACCTGAGCTTTCTGCAGGTTTCATGTTCTTATGGTCTTGCTGCTTTTAATGGAGATCTGACTCTTCTGGGATGCTCAGATGATCATTCCACCTTACAACACTGTCCAACAAGGGACTGAGTCCCCAGGGAGAATTATTTAGCCTTCAAAACACTTCCATGGCCTGTTCCAGCATGGCAGCCATACTGCTGTGTCTGGTTTTTATGTGGTTGACTCCTGATTCAATCAGTATTTTAACAGTTCTACCACAGATACACAAACTGAGCTGCCTGTACCACTTTGAAAATGTCCCTCTCTATAACTGCATTTAGCTGAAACAGTAGATGAGAGTTTAAAACAGTTATGTCAAATGTCTGTTTCAATTTTAGAATTATGGATATTATAGATGGACCAATAAAAGGAAAGTAAGTTTTTCTCATTGGGACTATGAAGAACCAAAATGGAAAATAGCCTGTGTCTATCTAGCACTCTCTGGGGCCTGGAAAACAGCACATTGTAATGAGAAACATCTTCCTGTCTGCAAAAAATCTGAGGGTAAGCAATGAAAATAACTTTTGGTTTTATGGCAGAAACCTTGCTTTATCTGTTATAACTGAATTAAAAATTTCTAAGTATATATCAAAGAATAATAAGGCTGATTATATGATCCCAAAACCTTTAATTTGGCTGAAAATGTTTTATATTGACAGAGTTGGTATTCACCAGCCAAGATCTTTCACTGGACTGGAGTGATAGCTGCCATGGGAGCAGGCAGAAAGATCATAGAGATCGTGGGAACATTTCATATTGAGTCTAGAATGTAAAATGTTTTGCTGACAGGTTTTGTGGGAAGGTCTGTAATCAATGAATCCACTGAATATAAATTTCATTTCTTCAACATATAAACATCATTCCTACACTGGTTGTTACTTCATCGCTATTAGATTCCAAAAACTGGATACAGGAGAAAGAGTTGTATCTTTTAAAAAAGGTCTGTTATTGTCCTGAAAAATAGTTCATACTTCATAGGGTTTCTATGGCGAGCACTGAGGAATACTGAACAGTAAAACTACAGGAAAACTTCAGGATGGGCCTTGGCTTTTGTGCTTTCTCATTTTTGTTAGAGCAACATCTGTTGGCTCTAGTGACACACATTTAATGGAAATTCAGAGTTTATTGGGGGATTTGGGGTTTGTTCTTGTTTTAGGTTGGGTTGGGGTTTTTTTGGAGGTTTTTTATGTGTGTGTGTGTGGTTTGTTTGTTTCTTTGTTTTTGATTGGTGGGTTGTTTTTAAATTTCTTTTTTAGGCCATGGTCTGAACTTCACAGCTGTTAATTTGCAACTTTTGTTTTAAAAACACAAGTACTAAGTGACAATGTTGCCGTTTCTTTCCATAATGTCATTGTAGGAAAATGAGGGGTTACTACATAAATATTCAGTGAGCCTCACATTATTCCATGCTTTGTCAGATATAAAGATGTTCAGAAATTGTTATCTTGAGGAAAATATTAAATGGGAAATTTCTATTACATGATATTTCATTTAAAATACAACTTATTTGAACTTCTTGAGAGTTTGGGAGTTTTCTAGGAGTGTTTTTTTCTGCTTTTAATGCTTTTCTTATTTATATAAATTTGTTGGTTATAGCAAAATAAACTAAAACCAAAATCATTGAACAGTCAAATATCCTTGAGGCAGTCCAAGTTTGATTTTGTTAGCAACACAGAAGAGCACAGGTTCACACTGAGTCATCCTCCCACAGCTGACCAGTCCTGATCCTCATTGTCACTCTTGACTTAGACACTGATAATTCTATCACTGTGTGCCAAAGAATACTTTAAATTCTCTTAATTAAGAAAAGGTGGTTTAATATCTGATTTCATATATGAAGAGCTGTAACCCTTAGTGAATTAAAGCATTTATAATATCTCGCTTCTTCTAGATGTAGTTCCTTCTGACCCACCCCAGGGTATTGGACAATGTCCTGAATCTGATCACATATCTTGGATTCCTTTCCAAGGCCACTGCTATAACTTCAATGCCAATGAAATGACCTGGGCTCACTCTGTGACTCAGTGCATTCAATCAGGTAACTTTTTTTTTTACCCAAATATAAAACTTCAATCTTGACACTAAGAAGAAATCTTGAAAAAAATCTGAAAAAAGTAATAGTGCAAAATCTGAGAGTATTAAAAATAAGGAAAAAATGTCTCATTTATTTCTTATTGTTATGTACTTTTCAGCATAACTCCCTGTTGAGTTTAAGGTGATTTCCTTGTTTCATTCTTCCAGCTGTGCTTGTTTTTTGTTATAGTTCTTCATTCACATATTTTCTCCTTTTAGTAATATCTTTAATTTTATGTGATTTGAAAGAAAGCCATTTTTTTTCTGGCCTTATGCTTTCTTTTCTATATCTTTCTCTACACGATAGGCAAAGTATCATAATAACAAGGACTTACTTTTAACATGGGGTGTGTGATCCAAAAGGGGTTGGATGTGCTGCCCGGTAGCCCTTGCTCTATCAGCAAGGCTCCCTGGCAGACTGCAGAGCCCAGGGAGGGAAAGTGCTTCCCTCCTTCTCCTTGGAGACATCTGTTCCTGGCCGCAACCAGGAGCAGTACCTTGGCACTCTTTCACCTTTGCTGCTGAGTCATCAGCTATCTCATCCATGTCACAGGAGGCCAGGAAAGAGAAAATAAATGGATTCTTTGTTTCATGTCTTTTTAGATCCCCTTAGCCCTCTTACTCTACCACCACTGCCACAAAAACTAATACATCAGTTTGAATTGCAGATTTGTTTGTTGCACAGTATTTCATACTACATATTTTTCTGCCAAACCATGAAGAACAAATAAATAATCACTCATAATTCCTATGAATAATATCATCCAATCACTTGAAAACACAGTGCACTTTACCTGGTGTTTAGAAGTCATCACCTTCACTGTGCTCTTGTGACAGACAACACCTTCAGACAACACCTCTGACTGTCTGTGCTGTTCCCCAACAGCTGGACACTACCTTGTGGTCTCTATTTAAATTCTTTACTCCCTCTCAGCAGGAGAGGTTTTTTATTACCTTTTGAGACAGGATTCTGTCTCAAAAGCTGTAACTATGTTGTGGATATCTCCAATCATCTTCTGTTGTTTTTTTTTACAGGTGGTGTGTTGACTTCTGTAGAAGATCTGGATGAATCAAACTTTTTAATAGAACATGCAGATTTATACACAAGCAAGACAACCGGCTTTTGGATAGGAATATACAGAAATGTAAATGGTAACTATTTTAAGTTCTATAAATAATCATAAACAGACTTTAGGAAATGGACAAAAACATGGGTTTTAAGCAACCACTTGAAGTAGAGTAGGAGTTCAGACCAAAGTCCTGTCTGAAGTTGTCTCCTATTCCTGGTCTCTGAGAAAGCTTTTCCTGTTGGGGAAAACTCCTGACTGGCTGTCATCTTCTGTTGGCTGGGGAAGACTCATGTGGGACCTATGGGAGTCCAACCAGAACTCACAGCATCAAGCTCCCCTGTGATTCTGTATTGAGAAAATTAGGCTGCTTGCTAAAGCATACTGTAGAAAACATGCTTCTGGAAGAAAACACTGTTATCAGAGTACAAGCAGTCAGAAAGGGTTTTATTTTAGATTATTTCCAGCCCATTGAAACATCAATACTTTTTGTAGAGATTATGAAAAAAAGTTTTAATTTAAAAAAAAATGTGTTTGAGCATTACAGTAAAAACTTCTTAATTTTCATTGAGTACTGCTGAAATAATAATTTAGAAATTTTTCCTAAAAAGTCTGAATTTAGCTTTTTTCAGTTTGAAACTTTTCTATCCTATGCAAACATATGGAAAAATAGAAAATTAAAACAAAGTTATGAATAATAAATCTGCAAATCATAATTTGGAAAAGCAGTTATATTGTTTTTGAGACAAGAATCAAATGAGATAAAATGCATTTAAAAAACCCCAACCACAGATGGAATTTCTGAAGAAAGTAATATTGCTTTATTAGGATGAGTAAAGTAATAATATGTCAATATTCACTAAGGTGAAGACCTTTCCTGTGGAACTATTAGTATTGATACTCTTGCTTGCCACATCAGGGCAGCTGCTTTGGCAAGACAACAGTGCCTTGGACTTTGTGAACTGGGGTGATGGGCAGCCCTCAGGGGACGAGCTGGATTTCTGCGTGGAGCTGTCTGCAGCCACCGGCTACTGGAGTGTCCTGCCTTGCTCTTCCCAAAAGGGCTTTATTTGTAAGAAACCAAAGAGTAAGTGACTACTTTAATATTCACTTTTTCTATTTATGGTTTTATTTCAATACTAATAGCACCATATGAGCATTACACAAGACTGACAAATGTTTCAATGTTCAGACAAAAATAATAAGATTTTTTTTTGTTTGCCCTGTTTATGATTTCTTGCTTCATAACCTCAGATTTTCTTACATTCTGTGAGGAATATCTAATTAATAACTGAAAATCAAAAATATTTCCTGGAAAAAAATCAAACTTCTTTATTGTTTTGTTCCGTTCTAACATAAGCACTTTTTTTTCTACTGAAATTCCTATTTTCTTTCTATGGAACAGGAGTGGCATCAATAATTTGCCATTCTTCCTCTTGCTGTACTATGATACATGCTGTTCCAGTCAGAGATGGATGAAGCAATGCTACTTAAATAGGAGTGGAAGTGCAATCCAGAGTGCATATAGTGACCTTTGAAGAGTAGAAGTGTTTTGGTTAGTTTGGTTTGGTTTTTGGTTTGTTTTTTTTTTTTTTTTTTTTTTTTTTTTTTTTTGTTTTTTATTANAATATTGTGTTTCTGTATAACTGAGCACCATCTGCTTTAGTCAGGAAGTAAAAATATCAGAATACTGTGAGCCAAGCAACCATGCGGTATTTCAGAGTTTAACTGTTAATCTTGCAAAAAAGCCCGATTTCCTGCCCTGTTTCACAATCCCAAGGTTCAGGATGTTTCTGAGGTTCAGCCCTTTCCCCCACCAAAGCAAACCTGCAGCTGGTGGGGGAAGCAGCACTCCCAGCATTGTTCGGGGCACGTTCTCTAAAGGAAAATTCTGCCTCTAGGACAACGCCTAGTTTTCCTTGCAGGCAACAGACACTACCGAATGAGAGTTCTGAATGATTGACTCACTATCATCACCCGCTTTATTTGATGGGTTTGGCTGTGAGAGGCTCTGATGCGCGATGCCAAAGTACAGAGGGTACTCCCTGACACCGGGCTCTCCAGCAGACTGGCGTTTCAGCACAACCAGATATTTATTCCTTTATAGCCAACTCTGCGCCCTTTCAATAGACAGATTTAACAGCTGGCTTTCCCTTCGTGCTCGAAACACGCCCGAGCCGAACGCAGTGCCCTGGTTCAGGTGCAGCAGCTCGGCTGCCGGAGCACCCCCGGGGCCCACGGGGAATCCGTGCCTGCCGTGGCCATCGCCCCGCGGCCCCCGCCNTGCGCACAGCCGGGAAAAGATGCGCCACAAAGCTTGGGTTTATACGTGTCATTATAGACCCAAATAAACCGTGGTAAATTAAGTCCTGCTGGGTCTCAAAAGAATTATGTGCGATACGGGAAAGCTCAGCTGTCCTCAGCAGTCGATCAGGTTTTCCCAGTCTCCAAGAAACAGACCCGGTGAAAAGGGCAAGGTTAATTAATCGAGGGGAAGAGAGAGTCCTCTTAAAACAGTCAGAAACTACTACTACTTACCTTGGAGACATTCTGGTTATTACAAAAGGAGCAAGAAGGAGGATTTATTATGCAAAACGCTGCAGTTTTATTGAAGGAAATATGGGGTTAAAAATCTTTCAGCTCTCCTAATTTAGCAGATGTGTTTCCAGAACTGATGATGATGTGCAGGTTCCCAGACCATTTGCTAACATGAAACTGTCAGGAAGAGAATGTGACCTTTTTCGATTTTGACTTAACATCTGTCTTTATCTTTGACAGCTATTCTTAAAGCAGCTGGAAACGTGGAAGGTAGGACTTTTCCCTTCCAAATAATTTCAGAGATACATGCTTAAATTTAATATTATTTATTTAGTGCATATATATATATACAAGCTTAATTTACTTAATTTCCATTGAATTCTTTCCCAGCCTAATTTATCAGTACCTTCAAGACTCTTAGGGAACCCCAGAATAATCAAATGCTTTAGTAAATTGATCACCCCTCTCTGATCCTCCTTTTACAGATGTATGAAAAATACTGACACAGAGACATTATAATAGATTTTCTGGATGGTAACTAAGGGAGAAATTTTAATTTTCAATGGACATATTTATTTGTGACTACAGTTCATTAATTTCTATTTACTTTTTATTTATTTTCAGATGCCAAAAAGGACAAAGCCAGTGGTCACCTGAATATGTGGATACTACTTACTCTGGTCCTCATTATCTTATTAGGGGTGGGCTTAATGATTTATTTCTTGTTCAAGATCAAAACTGGAAGTGGAACGGGAAGAGAGACGAGGTGGGGCAGCAGGCAGCTGCAATACAGCCCTGCCATAACTGCAGAGGACTATGGAAGTGATGCGACCAACAACAAAGAAAAAAATGAACATAGTGTTGTCTGATGGAATAACACAGCTAAACTAAATGTTAAAGATGAAAAAAATACAGCTGAACTAAAGGAAACCTTAGTCTCTCTTAGGGGCATGAAACTTCTACTATGAAGTAAAATTGGCAGTTATTACTTTGGTAAAGATTAGGAGCTATTTCTGCATGCTCCTCAATAAATACTCTCAGGTGTTTATTGAATTAGTACTGTACAAAATGGCTAATTAAACAAGCACGGAAAATACTAGAAATAGTGAGAATTCAGATTTAAAAGATATGGGTTACTTACTTAGGAATTTGTGACAGCATCACATACAGAGTCAAGACTAACACCGAGTACTTTTTGCAGAGCACCCAGCCCTAATGCCTGCACTTTGAGAGTATCTCACCACACTGTTCTGAAGCATGCACGCTGTTACTGAAGTGATGTTTGGAATAAAAAGAGATTTACATGAATTGTCTGTCCCCATTGCTGTCCTTGTCTAATATTTGTGTAAAGCACAAGTATCTTCCTTGCAATAGTATTATAAGTCAAATGCAAATACTTGTCCTTTCTTCATGGCTTCAACTTGTATTTTGCAAAACAAATAAATCTTGTGTATACAGTCCTATTCTATGACTTTTAATGTGTTTTATCAATTATGAACATGAGACTATATCAATAAATGATCTATTACACAAAAACATTTCAGTATTTAATTAGTATGTGGAGATGATATATGATTTGTTGATCTAATGAGTTTTCTTAAAAATGAGGCCGACAGGAGGAGACACAGAAACATGAACAATGGAAGCATATGACTTAAAAAAAGAGCCATAAATAAACTACAAAATAAAGTAGTTGCCAAATAAATTTTGGAAGAATGCATTCCTGGTTTTATTCCACTTGATCACTCATTTTAGGATAGCTTTGCATTATATCCTCTACCTCTCTGATAAATGGACTGATAACTGGGCACTGTGTCCATGATTCAGGCCAGTAAAAGAGTAGGGCACAAAACAGCACCTTGATAGGGAAATGTTTTGTATGTTTCCTGAGGTGTTTAAGTTTTCTAGGAATTCTCTGTTGTCTATGACATTCTGAAATAAAAAAGACCTCAAGGATATCTTGGAACAACAAACCTTTAGAAAGTGCAGAAGAACTGCATAGATGCTACATGACATTGGATTGACAATTTGTGGATATGGCAATTAAACAAAACATATTGCAGAGAGTAAGGAATAAAGGCCATTTTTTTTTACTCAAACTGCTTTTAATACAGTACTCTTGATCTTTCAACTTCTTTTTTCCTCTTTATGTAAGTTACAAAAAAAACCACTTTTTTTTTGTAAATACTGAACTGGATTCTGTGCTGTGTGATGACTAATGATAAAGACAAAGTAAATGAAAAGAATAAACAGATTAAAAAATCTAACATAATATCATTATTTAAAATTTTTATATATTATATTGATATATATTGATAACACAACTCCAAATACTCTGTATTGTGTGAATGAGTTTCCTCCATCTTATTAAGTGATGTTTTGCTCTTGCAGAAAATACCATGAGATTTGTCTTCATAATAAAGCCAAGAAAAATGAGAGAAAATTTGAAGAGCAATTTCAGTTGAGTTTCCTTCCTCCCTTTTTAAAAAAAATTACTAAGGGATTTTGCGTCATAGCTGTAGTTCATTTTCACTTAATAAATGACTGAAGCTGATTTGTAAAATTTGAAACTATTCCTCTATCCTTGTCTTATTTATGCTTGGTACAAAGCAAGAATGAAATACTAAAGTTCATTTGTACTTTATGGATGAAATATTTTTGAAAGGCAGGGTTTTTTGCCAAAAATCACAGAAACATTTGTATTGGTTCTTCTAAGATAAATTCACATGAAATAACAGCACACAAGTTCTACTAGCTGATATACTGAGTAGATAAAAGGCAGGTGTATGCATAGTACCCAGCTTGTCAAGTCACCGAGCAAAATTAAATTGTCCTGTGTGGGTTAATTTTCATACTGAAACAGTCAAAATTGCTCACTGCAGTAAATTAAATCAATATATCTTTTGCAGCAGTGAAGACCTATCTGGCTAAGAAATTTGCATATATTTTTCTCTGAGTTTCTCAGGCATATATATATATATATGACATCCAAGGTACCTCCATTTAAAGTGCACTCCCTGCTTCTTTGTCATTGAGGGTCAGAATGTTACAATTTCAGCACAGAACCAAAAAAGTTAAAATAATCAGTGGAGTGATCTTGAACTGTTCAAACTTTGCTGCTTGCACTTGAATGGATAGAAACTTCACTTTCAGATGCAGTTGGAATTTTGTAATTTTTTATAGATTTCAAAATACCACATGACAGGATATTTCCTTATTTAGAGCCCAGAGCTTTCTCTTTCAACTAAAAATCTCCAAAACTGAGAAGGAACCAGTGCCAACTGATTCTTCAAGGACCTCTACTGCAGCAATTAATTTAATCTCATCTCTTTGTGAATAAGAAGACAGAATGAAAAACTTGACCTTTCCTACAGTTTTAGTTTTCCTCTCATTTGTTCATACTGCTTTTCAGACACTCGGTGAGTCTATTTTTTCCTATCCCCTACGAAAGTGGATGTGAAAGTGGGCATCTTTGTTGTCTTGCTGGTTTCTCAAGATCTTTAAGATTTTCACATAGCATTACTACACTGCATTTCAAACTTTTCCTAATGGGAATGGTCCATAGAGGTTTCCACAAGACAGATACAGAAATGTTGATTTACTTTTAAAGAGTGGGGAATATTGAAAATGGGGTAAAGCTGGGAATTAGAAGTCAGGACTGTGTTACATATGTGAATAAAGATTGACTTTTGGGTACAACATATTTATTGGTTATGTTTGCTACTGTAAAGTAGATGGACTTTATGGTGTGTTCCAGTCTTTTCTATCTATGTGGCTGACTCACAAAAAAAAAAAAAAGAAAAGGATAAAAGAATTAGACTGTTGCATGTGTATCTCCTAGCCTTAGCATGAGATTGTGTGGGATGAGGTAGAACTTGTGGATTGATGTAAGATGCAATGTGGCTGAGAAGAAGCCAGTGAAAAAAAATATATATTAGAAATATATGAGAGTCAAGAACAGCTGTGGAATGACCACTACAGCAGTTAGTGTAAAGATGAGAGGGATACTTAAAGCTCTGAAGTTGGCCAAAGACAGATCACAGCTCCCTTTTTAACTATAATGATAATATTCAAAGATGTATTTTCTTTATCCTCCAATTCATTAGATTTGTGGAGTGGGGTACATATCACAGCTTCCCAAAGGAGACATTGTTCCATATGAGCTGTGACAGCACCACCCGGTGCAGAAAGGGGGTCTCCCACCTGCTCCGTGAGCTGGGAACCCAATGCAAAAGCAGAAACCTCAGAGTTTCCAGCAAGAACTTTTATTACTAGACACAAAAATTCTTTGAGGGCCAATAGCTGGTGCCTAGGGGACTACACGAAGCACTTATTTACTGAACAGTAAGAAATAAAAAACTTTATAATATTTAAAACTTTTTGCCTAAATGGACAAGGAAAGAAGAAACTAAATCTCAGCTTCAAATTTAGATTTGAAAAAGTGAAACTCTTATATATTATTGTGCTGGTCAAAGTAATACAGGGACCTTCTGGAAGAGCTCAAGAACTATTCTTTCTGTTATACCCTCCCAGAATTTCCCAGAGACTTTCTTCTCTGTACACTACCCAACACTGGCTTGCTCTAATACTTGTCCTAAAAAAATTTACTTTCGTGTGTGGAGGGGTATCTCACTGCCTCTTGTAAATTATTCTCAGATGGATATGGCAGTGTTACTGCATCTCTGTTTCCAGGTGTGAATTTGAGGCACAGAGGGCTGAAGGGCAAAACCTTGCCCTCCTGTTCTCTAGGTCCTAGAATATTCCTTGTAGTCCAAATTTCAATCCCTCATGACCCAGAGCCAATGACAGCTGCATCCTACCTGACATTTTTAAGAGCATGCAGCTGTTTGCCCAGGAGGACTTGCTTTGTGTGTCACAGCACAGCTGCAGTTCTGGACGGCCCTTCCCAGCAGGGCTGACTTACCTCAATGATTATTACATCTGGCTGCCTATAACCCTTTGTGAGTGTTAACTATCTTGTGTGGTATTCACAGTGAACAGGCATGAAGGCCCACACCTATAGTATCTATATGCTCTTCAGTGTTTGTTCTTGTGACAATGTTTGTGATTTATTGTGTGAATTATGTTGACTTCTTATGATAGATATGCTAAGGAAAGGATACTGGATCAAGGCAAGTAAACAAGTCACCACTACATGGTTTTTAATCCTAAAAATATCCCCAAACCATATCAGAACATGTAAATTCCAGGAGGACCAAGAGTCACAGAAGGCTCACTCATTAACTGTATCAAGCACAAATGCGACCACATGAAGATGTATGTTACAGGAACTAAATCTATAATGCATGAAAGTGATGGCCAACTTACAAATTTTCAGTGAAGGTCACTTTTGGAAATCTTGAATGAAATGTGCATTTCAGAAGAAGATAAAATTCCATTATTATGATCACATTTTTGAAAATGTCTTAATGTAGTTTGTGTTTTTATTCCTATGTATTGTGTTCCCATGTATTTACTGAGCTATGCTTACTTTTCCTTCCCAGAATGAAACATGTCTTGAAAATACCATTTGATCCTTGTAAAAATTTGCAGCCTCCTGACATAAGTCAGATCAGCAAAGAATAAACAGCACATAATTCTCCTCACAAGCTCCCCTTACTATGTGCTCACCCAAACCATTTATTCTGAATGTTTTGTTTTACAGACAAGGAAGAATTCTTAATATTCAATGAGGATACTAAGTTCTGTTTAATTGCTCAGAGTTCTGAGGCAGTCACAATAGCCACTTGCAAGGAAAACAGTGACTTACAAAAATTCAGGTGGGTCTCTGATCATCAATTAATGAGTGTAGCATTTGCACAATGCTTGGGAGTGCCATACAAGAGAAATCAGGCTAAAATTTTTCTGTACCCATGCAACAAGGAAAGTGAATTCCAGAAATGGGAATGCAGCAATGCAGCCTTGGCAATCCAAGGGGAAGATTTATTTCTCAGTGCTGGCAAAAAAAAAGAAAATATTGCACTGAAAACAGAGGCAATGGATAAATGGAAGATCTACGGAACCATGGATGATTTGTGTTCTCAAAGCCATGAAGGTAAAGTTTAAAGGTTATTTTTGGATGTTTATTGAATCCACTTGCTTTCCATCAGAGATAGAGTCTTTATTTTCTGTCCCCCTTAGCCTGATACCAGCTGTTCCCCCTGCGGCAATGGTGGATTAGAGAATGATTAGTTCACATTTTCAGGCCTGTATCCCTCCATCCTGGAGAAAAACAGCTACTTAGGTTCAGACATATGTGAAAAATGTGCATATTTTTTGTTCTTTACTTTTAAAGCAAATGTGGATGTAGGTTATTTTTAATCGTTAGTGTTAATCACTCTTCTCATTGGTGCCTAGCAATAACACAATGGGCGGAAACCAAAGCACAGGAAGTTCTCCTTGAATAAGAGGCAGAACTTCTTTTACCAAGCATTGGAACAGATTGTCCAGAGATGTTGTGGAATTTTCTTCACTGGAGATATTCAATAACCGTCGGCACACAATCCTGTACCATGTGCTCTGGGATGGTCCTGCTTGAGCAGGGAGGTTGAACCAGAATACCCACTGTGATCCCTTCCAACTTGAACCATTCTGTGATTCTGTGACTTTGAAATCAAAGCACTTTATTTAACTGTATACTATTACTATGGAGATTGTATTAGTATTATTGGATGAAAGGGAAAAAATCTCTAAGTTTAATATATCCATATTAAATTTAAGGAAATAATTCAATGCATAATACCTTCAATTATTCTAGGAGATTTCAGATGCCAAAAAATCCTACAACATTAAGCCACATGATACAAAGTGGAAGTTAAGCCACATGATAAAAAGATGACACTATTTTTAGAAAATTATATTTAAATTTATGAGATAAAAATTACTCCAGCTCTTTCATAGTTGTCTACAGCATGAAACTGCTCAATTTCTAGCTGGTACAACTGATGATGTAACCTCAGAAGTGAAGCATAAATTGTGAGACCTACCAAGAACTTTCATGAAAGACATTGCTGGTGACAGCAGTTCCCCACCTACACTGGTGTAACACTTGTAATGCTTTCTCCATGTAGTCTTATGGAGAGTACAGGCACAGATATTCACATAGTTATATTAAAACTTCTCTTTTTCCCCCTCAGACCTGTTTACACTTTTAGGAAATTCCAACGGAGCTCCATGTGTCTTCCCCTTCCTGTTGAGTGGAAGATGGTATGCTGATTGCACAGCTGCTGGCAGGTCAGATGGCTTGCTCTGGTGTGCAACAACGCCTGACTTTGACAAGGACCATTTATATGGGTTCTGTCCAGCAGCCAGTAAGTCCCACACACTGACATAGGCTCTGTAACACAACACTGCCATGTAAACATATCAATATTGAGGTGCTGTTAATAATGCAGAAGAGGAAAGCCTTTCAGTGACCTAAATTTTACTTAGAAACGTCTCTGTCTTGCAATAACATTCCTGAAGGAAATAACAAATCTGTTTGCTAATAGCCTACAGTCAGGCTGAAAGTTGCCTGGGTGTGTCCATTAGCAGTTAAGACTCAGGAAAAAAACAGTGTGCTATAAATATGACTCTCTTCAGCATAGAGTCCCCTGAAAATTGAGATGCTTTCACAGTCTAATACTGATGTTTGTGATAGCAGTAGTCTAATCTTTTCTACCCAAGCAAAGCTCTGTTTTGTATAACAAGATTGGTCTACAGTTCATGGGAGGATGTAGTTTGTTTTTTGAAAGATACAAAATTAAAAGATGGGCTGAAAGATTTTCCTGAATTGTCAGCATCATCAGCATTTCCATTTTAATGTTTCACAATATATTACAAAATATATTGTAATATATATTAACAGATAGGAGTATGGTCATGGGAGTGCAGGATCAAGAACACCAAAATATGTCCATGAAGATATTAAAAATTCTGCCTCAAACCTAAGTTTTCAGTGCAATCTCACAGAATAAGAATCACAGTTTGTCATTTTGATAGGAGCATTGCACTGGTAAACCAAAATCAACTCACTCTCAGCCACCACCAGCCACGATCATTGTGGCTGATTTGGTGAAAATTATTCTCTGGTGCAGTATTGCAAGCAGTAGCTTCAAAATTCCCATGAAATACTCATTATATAAACAAGAAAATATAAAGAATTTAGCATTATAAAATTGTTCGGACGTTATCACTAATAGTTGAGTCTACAGTTAAATAAAGAATGTTAAAAATCTCTGAATCAGCAATGAAGGAACACAATAAGAAATAGAAAACTTTTCCTCTAACAAACCATTCAATAAATTTAATGTCTTTTTCTCAATGAAACAGAAATTTAGGACAAGTTTTAATCGCAGCTTATTTTAATACTTGCCCAGAGAACAGTTTTGCTAACAGCAAGCTCTCAGAAGACAATTTCAACATTAGAGTTATCTAAAACACAGACCATGAGTACAACCTCAGTTCCCTCAGCTGCTCCTGACAGGGTCCTTCACCAGCTCTCTTGCCCTCCTCTGGATGTGCTCCAGCACCTCTGGGTCTTTATTGTGGTCAGGCTCAAGACTGAACTGAGTATTTGAGGTGTGGCCTCACCAGTGCAGAGGGACAATCACTGCCCTGGTCCTGCTGCCACACTATTGTTGCTGGGACAGCCCAGGATGCCACTGGCCTTCTTGGCCACCTGGGCACTCGATGGCTGATGTTTGGCTGGTTATCAGCCAGCACCCCCAAATCTGTTTCCACTGGACAGATTTCCAGCTGCTCATCCCCAAGCTTATAGCATCATAAATGTGATGGATGATGGCATAATTTCACAATAAAGGTTCCATTACTGCAAATGTTTTTATTTCAGTTGTGTTCCAGCCAAGAATAAACTTGGGCATAGCCTATGAGCTTCTGAGCAGGTTCGCAGGGTAGACAATGACCAAGATACAGTTTTGATTTATTGGCCTCTTTACAATATTTTTTTTTCTCCTGGAGATTAAAAATTTGAAGGGGAAAGTGCAAATAAAGGATGAAAGGCTCATCACTGATAATGTCAATGACACACTATTTTCTTAACGAAGATCAAGATAACTTGAGGGTCTTAACTGCTCCAAAATGTTATTTCACAAATAAGCTTGCACTTAAATTTTTCCATAATACTCTGTGTAAAATGTTTATTACAAACTCAGGTACTAAATCTCCTTTCTCTCACACAGACATTGACAGATTTTGGAGTACAGATCCTTTGACAGGAACCTACTACCAGATAAACCACCAGTCAGCTCTCACATGGCACCAAGCAAGGAAGAGCTGTCAGCAACAGAATGCAGAATTATTAAGTGTCACGGAGATACATGAACAAATATATCTAAGAGGTGAACTAATAAGCAAGACTCAGTAAAAATTTTTTCAAAAGGTTTTTTTGACTGATTACAAATGTTTCAATGCTTTAATCACATTACAGTGAATAGTTGATGTAAGAAAAGGGTATCTATACTAAGAAAGAACAAAATTACAATAAAGAAAGCTTTTTGTATGTAGAAATTTAGTAAGTTGTGGAATTACCATTTGAAATTATTTATATTATTATTATTATTTTATCAAAAATTTCTAAGGATTTCTAGCTAATTAAGTTAGCTCAAGCTACATACAGTTAGCTCAAGCTCAGAAAATACCAGAAAGGTCCCAGAAAGGGGACTTAATAGAGGAAACATTTTAGGAGACAGCCATTATATGACAATTACCTTATATGACATGTCCTGTGATTATATTTTGTGTTAATAAATCAGTATTCTTACTGTATATCTAATGAAATAGCTATTTTGAAATATGATACAAATTTTATACAAATTTTATAGATTTATGCACACTGCAGAACAAAGATCCTATATCAATTGCACCATAAGCAAGAAAACTTACAATAATATTAATAATAGCAATTCAATCTTTCCATTTTCCAAGCTAATTGTTTGCATATAACTGTAGAATTGTAGTAAGTTCAGACAAATTAATATGCAAAATAACCTTTTTCAATTCTGTACCATTTATCTACAGAATAAAACCTCTGAGTTTATTACCAGTAATCACTAATTTTTTGTTGAATTTATAAATCACTAGTCAGACTTTTACTATCTTCTTCTAAATTTTAGAAATGCAGAAGTTTTCCTAGCAAATCTCATCAGAATTCAATTCTTTTGGTTACCTAGATTTGATTGACAGCAGGAGATTCTCTCTCTGGATTGGGCTTAACAGCCTGAATCTCAAGAGTGGCTGGCAATGGAGTGGTGGCTTTCCCTTCAGATACTTTAACTGGGCACCAGGTAGTAATATTGTTAAACAATTTTTGGAATTATAATCTGAGAATTATGCTTTTCTTTGGTAGATATAACTCATGGAATTTCTAGCAGAAGACCTAAATAACCTCCTTTCCTATCAGAGGCAGATAAAGCAAAAAACACTACTTGAGCTGTGTCATACTGGGAATGCCTTCAAGTCAGTGAAATCCTCTGTCTCTACAACTGCCACAGGGTTATCAGACCCTGCATCCTGCAAGGACTCAGCTCCCAGTGAGCATTGCTCTTGCAAAGCTTTCCTCTTCACTTCTTATGCTTTTTTACTCTTTTCCTCTCATTCAAGAGTTCATGGCATTGACAGTTAATCTTTAAAAGTCACTTAATTATTGCCATGGCAACAGTCGGCTGCAGCAAATTCTGAACAAATGCAGGCATAGTCCAACTTTCAGCCTTCCCAAGTCTCAGAGGTACCACCTGCTTTTACTTGGCACAGAAGATGAAGGGAAAGCCCAGAGCTGCTGAGTCTGGTAGAAGGTTTTTTTACCTTCTGTTGAGCTGGTCAAATTTCTCAGGCTTTGCAGGGCCGAGAGGTTGGCTCTCAGGTCACTCAGCCCACAGAGCCCCTGTATCCCCACACAATTGCTATGTTCATGAGTTAATCTACACACTTCCAGTTCCCTGCAGAATTAAGTTATATCTTTTGTGGGGAGAGGGGAAGAAAATGTAATTCATCACACTGTGAAGAAAAAACTGACCATTCCCCAGGAATAGCGGCCCTGGTGAGAAACTCCGGAGGTGTTGGTGGAAGAGGCAGGCAGAGGAGAGACAGCAATTGTGAGGGAGTGTCAGGAGGTTCTTCTTTGCAGCAAGGAGCAAATGTGCATTCAAATCCTAAAGGGACATCCAGAAAGGACCCCTATTCTGTAATGAAATGTGGCAGAAAGTGTGAATTTTGCAACAAGCATCAAAAGAAATATTTTGATGGGCATTTCTAAATTATATTTCCTTATCTCTGGTAGAAAAAGAATTGTTGGAGTGAAATCACGAGTCCATAATTGACACAAGAAAAGGCTATCAGTAATTTGCTCTTTTAGCTGCTGACATAAACCTTGTGCTATATAAAAATGATTTGGTTTTTTTATCCCATGAAGGCAGTCCTGAGCCTGAGCGTGAAAAACTCTGTGCAGTGCTAAACCCCAGAAGAGATGCTAAATGGGAAAACCAGCCATGTGACCTGAAATTTGGCTATATCTGTAAAAAGGAAAATTCCACTAAGGATCTTTTAGTTCTTCCATCAGGTATGTCAAGCAAATAAAACCCCCTTTTGATAAAGGCATAATTTGTGTCACTAAAGGCATAATTTAACAGCTATTTAAAATAAAAAGAAAACGCAATCATTGAAATTTGTTTTTCTGCTATGATGACTGGTACAGAACAAAGCATATTGTCATTTCTTTAGCAAAATATATTTAAATACTGAAAATGTTCCTGGAGCCCAGTAACCACACAAGCATGCTTCTACGTTATGTTATTATTCACTATTCTGGAGGCACTATATTAAGCCATAGTTTCATAAAAGTATCATGGTCTACATGGACATGAAAATTCAGTAGGAGATGCTTCACCCTTCCTGCACTGCATTCTAATGGAAACATTGAGATTTGTCACAGAAGGCTTGGAAAAATGGCATCAGTAGGCTCAGAGCAAATTCTTGATGGGGTTCCCTGTAACCTAGAAAGATGGCAAAAAAGAGCAACTTCCTTTGCTACTATACTTTTCTCTGGTTTATTTAATGTGAGTTATGGAAAGCCATGTGTACAGAGAATTACTTGAGCTGCAGTAATAATGCCCTTCCTTTATGAAAAATAAAATATGTAATTGGGTGAGGTATATTGTGTGGAAATGCTACATATGAAATTCTGAAATATTCATCTGGCCAGTGAATACTTCACACTAATAAAGCCCAGTAACAACTCGATTTATTTTGTTTAAATGAAGTTTAAATGCAGTATGCTTTCTGTAAAAGTACCATAAGCAACAGCATATAAACTAAAATACATGTGTGAGGAATGAAGTATTGCTTATTGTTACCACTTCCTTTTCATTCTCGTTCGTTAATTATCTGATTTTAAGTGTAACGGCAGTTTTTCTAGACTTCAGTGTGCACCATTTAAAAACTTGAAATATCTATTGATTTTGAGGGGATGTAGAGCCTGTTAAATGCCCAGAAGGATGGTTGCCCTATGGAGGTCACTGTTTCATGGTTCATAGAGACCCCAAAGAATGGAGAGAAGCCCTAAGTTCCTGCAATGAGAGCAAAGGCAGCCTGGCCAGTATTCACAACCCTGAGGAGCATGGCTTCATACTGTCTCAGCTTGGCTACAGTGAGTGTTTCTATAGAGCAGTGTTTGGTACAAATAGACAACTGTACTATTAGAAACCCTACAGGATTTAAATAAAATAATTCTTGCTTGTTTTTTGTGACTATTTATAGGGAAGGCTGCAGATATATGGTTTAGAAAAACCCTAAAGCCAAAATCCCACAAGAGGAGTCATTGTGGTCTTTTCATTTTTATTTTAATACTTACATTTTTGATTTTCATTTGTTTTTCACTGCATGAAATCTCTTGAAGGAAATAACGGCTCTAGTCGCTGCAGCATTTGATTTAATTATCTGCATCAGACACCTGGTAGATGTAGATACACTAATGTGCTTTACTGATAAAGCTGACTAATCTCATTTCCTGCTGGTATCTCATTTTTAACTTCTTGAAAGAAGAATGTGAACTACATTTTTAAAATAAACTCCTCTGTCTTTTAATACAGATGAATTTGCATTGCAACATTGCAATTTCAGCTCATCTCCATAAAATCTTGCTCCTGTGGACTGTTTCAACTTGGGTAATAACACAGATGAATTTCTGTCCTTAGAAGCTGCAGATGAGCTGTGGATTGGCCTGAACGATCTCAAAATTCAAATGTACTTTGAGTGGAGTGATGGTACTCCTGTGACATACACCAAGTGGTTGCCTGGAGAACCAACTCATGAAGTCATTGGCCAAGAAGACTGTGTCATTATGGCAGGAAAGGTGAATTATTCCACATGAATCATACAGTGTAGCACTGCGCTATTTGAATTTTGGTTATATTTCTAGGGAGATTTTTAATGCAACTTAACATACTTGCTAAGTTGCATAGAATCAAAGAATGCTGTCTTTATTCAATCAGACATACGGTCGTTCTAAATTAAATTTAAAATGAAACTCCATATAACTGTTAAATGTTCATATCTGACTGTGAGTGTACATTATAGGCCAAGCAAACCTTAACAGCTTGGCTGTGCCACTTAACATAACCTCACCTCCAAGCTCAAATACTTGGAATCCATTAAAAAGTACAGATATTCACATTGAAACAGTATTTTGAAAAGAATGATAATGTTTCTGAAGTAAAAAGGTTCTGCCTGACTGTTTTTCACTCTTCCCAAACTGCAACTAGGATGGATACTGGGCAGACAGTGCTTGTGACAGGAAGCTTGGCTATATCTGCAGGAGAGACCCACTACAAGGAGTTCCTGGAACAGCAAAGACTGATCCTGCCTGCCTGAAGGTAAGAAGAAATCATAACAAAGGATCTGGTTAGCAAGATTTCACAAGCTTTTCTTGACATTGAAACTATCTTTTTTTTTTTTTTCCCCTTCTCTAACAAGTGTTATTCCACAACAAATTCAGGGTGATAATTTCCACTATATTCCCATATAAGGTATAAGTCAGGCCGCCTATTAAATCTCAGAACTTCCTGTGAAAGGGGCTAAAGCCAATTCTGTGGTTGTCTGCATATTTGTTATATTGTTCTGCAACCATCTGTGGTTATTGAACATGTAGTAGGAACTGGTAACAATTTCTGGGCTATGTGGCATGATGCAAGATGATGACAAATCTCACTACTGAAGCCAAATCAAAACAATAAAATCCTTTTTATAAGTGAATTTGTTTTGTGCAAGTTATTGTATCCTACTGCTTTTTTCCCTTTCTTTTCCCTCTTTTTACTTTCCTATTTACTACCATTCTATGTTTAGCAACCTTTCCCACAAGGCCATATGGGGAACAGAGCTGAGACTCGTGCTCAATGGAGTTAAGCAGCAGCCAAATATTGAACACAGAGTTTAGTTACCCTTCTTGGGCACAGCAAAGCTAATCTTGAGATGGCATAAAAGGAAAAAGTGACTTGAAATTCAGTTGTAATTTTGAGGATTTTGCTCTTCAGTGGTTTCTGTATTACCTCTTCAGTCAGGCTTTTTAGGTGATCTGATATATTAAATCAATTAATTAGTCCATTTACTGTTCCTTTAGCCTCGAAAACATAGGAAACTTGATACAGCATCTCTACTATAATACAGACTACTCTTTTTGGTTCTGAGAACAGAATAATTTTATTCATTTGATTCTGAATTCACTCTCCCTTCTGTGTCCCTCTGACTTTTTTTACCAGTAAAAATTTATCCATTATTATCAAAAAGTGAGACTCATAGGCATTAAATCTCTACTTTCTGCACTGAATGCTTGCTAAACTGAATTTCCATTAGCACATTGCAATTCAAATTTATACATAATCATGTTAGGTTGTATTAAAAATATGTTAGTTTATGTGTATTCATTGAAGTTCAAGTACTAGAACATATGTTGTTTTTAATTGCAAGTTTATTTCATGTGTTCTTGACAGGGTTGGGAAAGATATGGTTTTTACTGCTACCTCATTGGACATACCTCTGTAACATTTTCAGAAGCAAAGAAAACCTGTGAAAGGAGCAGTGGATATTTAACAAGTATAGGAGACAGGTATGAAAAGAGTTTAAAAATTGTATATCTGATGCAATAATACTGGAATTTTAAAAAAATAATTGAAAACTGAAAGAAAACCCACCAAAAGCAAACAAACAAACAAAGAAAACCCAGAATATCCTTTTTCTGAAGAAAAAACAAAATTAATAAAACCAGTATGTCTTTTATTACTAAAAATAATCTATACATCAATGTTTTCTAGTATTTTACCTTGAAAGAACAGACAACAGCAACTTCTGCTCTGTAAGGAATAGTTTTCCAGTATAGCACAGCTTCACCCCCTACTGCAGCTGGGATCCAGTTAAACAACATATTCCCTATAAGAGAAAATATAATGGAGAATCTATTCATTCTAGCTGTGTGAAGTTTGGATGCTGAGGAGCGGAAGATGGAAGGAAAGCTGGGCTTAATCTCATCTGAATCCTGTCATTTCAGATATGAGCAAGCCTACCTGACCAGCCTCATTGGTCTGAGCTCTGAGAAGTATTTTTGGATTGGTCTCTCAGACATGGAAGAGCAGGGGACTTTCAAGTGGGTGACTGGTGAAGGTGTTCTGTACACCAACTGGAATGCAGCAATGCCTGGTACTCTACTGATGGATAATTATTTTTGCCTTTTTATATATTCTATGTATTCTTTACACATACATTTGTAGCTTATTATGGAATTAGTAGCTAGTCCCAGTACTTTTCCTTACTTTTTTCCCTAGCGGGAAGGACAAAACATTCCAGAGCTCCAAGCCCCAGGGGGTACAAGGCCCCGATCCTATCTTGGTTCTTTCTGGGAACCAAGGCCAAAAAATAGCACTTCAAGACACATTTTCATAAACAAAGTTTAGCTTCCATCTGAGGGGAGAGCATGTTTATAAATCTATGGGACCAGTTGGGATCCATCCCAGGGTGATGAGGGAGCTGCCAGATAAACTTGTGAAGCCATTCTCCATCATTTACCAACAGTCCTAGCTCACTGGTGAGGTTCCAGATGGCTGGAAGCTGGCCAATGTGACACCCATTCACAAAAAGGGTGGGAAGGAGGATCCTGGTAATTATAGGCCAGTTAGCCTGACCTCAGTACCCACAAGGGTAATGAAGCAGCTTAAACAGACTGTCATCATACAGCACTTACAGGATACTTACAGGGTATCAGACCCAGCCAGGATGGGTTTAGGAAGGGTAGGTCATGTCTGACCAACCTGGTCTCCTTTTATGACCAGGTGACTCACCCAGTGGATGCAGAAAAGTCTGTGGATGTTGTGTACCTAAACTTCATCAAGGCCTTTCACACTATATCCCACAGCACACTCCTGGAAAAGCTGGCAGCCTGGGGCTTGGACAGGAGCCCTCTTTGCTGGGCTAAGAACTGGCTGGATGGCTGGGCCCAGAGAGTGGTGGTGAATGGTGCTGCATCCAGCTGGGGACAGTCACCAGTGGTGCTCCTCAGGGGTCTGTGCTGTGACCAGTTTGGTTCAATAATTTTACTGATGACATGGATGAGGGTATTGAGTCTTTCATTAGTAAATCTGCAGGCCAGACTAAGATGGGAGCATTTGTGGATCTGTTAGAAGGTAGGGGGGCTTTGGAGAGAGACCTGGAGTGGTTGGATGGATGAGCAGAGTCTAACAAAATGCAGTTTAATAAGTTCAAGTGCCAAGTCCTGGATTTTGGCCACAATAACCCCCTGCAATGCTATAGGCTGGGGATGGTGTGGCTGGACAGTGCCCAGGAGGAAAGGGACCTGGGGGTTCTGGTCAGCAGCCAGCTGAACATGAGCCAGCATGTTCATTACCTGGTGGCCAAGAAGGCGCCAAGGGCATCCTGGCTTGTATCAGGAATGGTGTGTCCAGCAGGAGCAGGGAGGTCATTCTTCCCCTGTACTGGGCACTGCTGAGGCCACACCTTGAGTGCTGTGTACAGTTCTGGGCCCCTCAGTTTAGGAAGGACCTTAAGATGCTTAAATGCGTCCAGAGGAGGCAACGAGGTTGAGGATCCTGGGACACAAACCCTGTGAGGAACAACTGAGGGAGCTGGGGTTGTTTAGCCTGGAGAAAAAGAGACTCAGAGGTGACCTGATCACTCTCTACAACTGCCTGAAAGGAGGTTGTAATGAGGTGGAGATCAGTCTCTGCTCCCAAGTAACGAGTAATAGGAGAAGAGGAAATGGCCTCAAGATACGTCAGGAGAGCCTTAGA